>PNEQ01078753.1:0-19610 GCA_003012365.1 Medauroidea extradentata
GTGTGTGTGTGTGTGTGTGTGTGTGTGTGTGTGTGTGTGTGTGGTCTCCCCCAAGTTTTTGAACCAGTGAATCAAATTTAATGAAACTAGGTACATATACAGGTGTGTCGTTAATTTATGCTAATCCGGTAGGAATTAAATCTCGAGGTCGAATAATTAGGGAAACGTACAAGCAACATTGGACCCAATGTGCTTCATAAGGATGATAGTCTGCCTCAGAGATGGAGATTTAGAATGTGAAAATGTACGGAGAATGACAAGAAAATTTCTTTAATGGACGTTACTTCGCACATAAGGTGAAGTGACGACACGTAACTCCGGAATATTACGTTGTAGTAAGCAGATCTTACTTTATATATGAGTTGGTTACTTCCGGTGGACATCCGCTGTAGCGATTTAATATATCTGTAATCAGCATTCAAAACTTAATAAGAAAGTAGATAGCCTTGAGAGTAAGTTCTAATCCCGACAGCTTCCACAGAGATCACATGTTCAGTTGTAAGTGAATGCATGTACGCCTGGGAGGTAGGCAGCCTTATACACTGTCGTGCATGACCTGCCAGTTTATTATTGGCATAAGCTTCTTATTTATGATACGTTTTCAATATCCACCTTTTTTAAAGACGTATACCACCCTCATGAATTATGCAAGGTCGGATATTGCTTTTATGTTTCCCAACTCACTGGGTTAGCATTTATTAACGACTCATTCTGTACAGTAGGCAACGTAGTGAAAATACTTTACACTTACGTTTTTTGCTAATTTAAATTGTTAATTTTTAAAAGAGTGGTCGGTTAATATTTGACACTGTTGTATTTTGGGCACACTTGGCTAATTAAAATCAAATGTTATATTCTGGTAGGGCATTGAATGTGGGAGAGTTTACTGCTGTAGGTCCGCCATGTTGGGAGATAGTGTGGCGTGAATATGCAAAGGTTTTATTTTTCGATAACTAGTTGACCTATTGTAACCAGATATATGTTGACAGTACATGTCCGCTAATTTGGAAGAACCCATCGTATGACTTATGTCTGTCATATTTTCAGAATTACTTGAACAATTGCAACGTTATGTTGACTTTCAACATTGAAGAAATGTGGCCCATTAATTATGCTGGTAATTAATTTTTACTTCTTCATTATAATTATTTCACGTGTTTAACGTGCGGACTTTACTCACGAAACTCATACCTTTCAATAATAGGCATTCATGAAACTGACATTAATTTTCTCTAAACAAATATTTGAATCGGTCTTCAACGACAGGGCTCAACTTCATTGTCTTCCATAGCACGAGATTTGTCTATTTGTTTCCAAGAGCTCCATTCCAAGCCATATAACACAAATAGCATGTCTATCTATCTATAGTCAGATTCATTTTTGGAAAAGGCTCAACTCAAGAGTATGTGTTAACAACTTAGTTTAATTTTGTGTGTGGTGTATTATGTACTGAAATAGTCTCTGTTTTGGCATGTTTGTTCGAATTTATCATATGTTAGTCATTTTTAAAGGGTTCAATTACGTGATTAAAAAAATACAGCTGTGAATATCGTATTACGCCTCCTTTCAGTAATTAGTTAATTACGTCCCTCTAATACTGTGTGCTCTCGCCTCCCACCAAGGCGATCCGGGTTCGATTCCCAACGGGGTCGGTCCTCGCGATTTTCGCATTTGGGAATCGTGCCGGACGATGCCGTTGGTCGGCGGGTTTTCTTGGGGATCTCCCGTTTCCCCACCCCTTCATTCCAGCGCTGTTCCATACTCGCGTCTTGTCATCCTTCACCAGCGCTGAAGACCTCGATGTTAAGCGCTGACCAAAATATCTCACTCGCTGCAATACTGCACGCCATTGGTTTGAAGATAAGAAAGATTCTGTATTTTTTCTAAAAAATATTTTCGTGTCACTGAGCCCTTTCTTAAATGGCCAATTCAGATGTGAAATGAAATCACGTGTTCCCGTCATCTGGCAGGTCACAGTGTGAGAAGGCCTGGGTGAAGATTGGGCCGGTTACTGGACTAGCGAGACATGCCTGTCGCCCTCCGGCCTGAGGAATGAGTGTGGTGATGTGGAGCAGTGAAAGAAAGCAAGGGTGGGGGAAACGAGAGCTCCTTGAGAAAACCTGCTGGCCAACGGCGTCCGCACGTTTATCACATCGAGCGCGGATCGCTTAGGTGAGAAGTCTGACCCCTTAATCTCCGTGGTCCACGTTTCTGTTGTATTAAATGACGTTGATTTTTTAAGATAACGATCGAATGATACGGCTGGAATGTTTGACGTCAGTTTGCAGGATCGTGTGAAACTGGATGAGAGAGGATTATATAGTCGTATGAAACACGGGGTGTAGGTCACTCAACCACGCCTGTGTTGTAGCATGGATTAATTACCTCATCTCTGCTCTCAGCGGGAGATGCTTGCACGTTGATTCGACCATTGCAGGCTTGTACAAACTGTATTATCGCGTGTTTGAGGTGGTGGGCGGCGAAGGTGGCTTGTAATGTCGGGGACATGCTGTTTCCTCTGATAACAGCTCCAGCAGTGAAATGTTAAGTCAACTAGATTACTCTTGTGTGCTCTGTGATTATCCTTCCTGCTGAAGGTAGTATCTGCCGGGGAACCAAGTGTGTGTACTTGCGTCCTCAGCGTCGAGGAAGTCGCTATCGCTGGATCTGTTTGATCTCTGTTACACAGCATCCCGTTTAGCCAGATATTGAGCTCGCATCGAACTAGGAGAGGAATGAAACTAGCCGGATTGAACCTCGACCCTGGAAACTCTCCCGAGCCGGGCTGAAATACTTCAGAAAATAATAAATTATTCAGATGCCGTAAATGTTTGAAATATGGCTGAGCTTTCATTATTCTTTTCGAAGGAAACTTAGGCTTACAAGTTCATATGTGTGCGTATGGTGTAGCTAACAAATTACACGATAGCAGACATACATACAGGATTTGTAGTTAACAAATTCTAACCTGGTGGGTGTGTAATACTAGGCATAACATGATTTATGAGGGTATAGGCGGCCTCAGAGACGGAGATTCATGACGTGCTAATGCAACATAAAACGACAAGCAAATATGAAAACGTAATTCCGTATACAGTTCAATTATGTGGAGACAAGTAGCCATATTGAATTTTTTTTTATTTTTACAAGGAAAATGTGGAATTTACAATTATACCGCAAATTCAGTTTATCTTTCGTTACAGTAACGACATTGCTAGTTATGTGTTTACGTATCATTACATAGCAATTAGTGTGACAAAATTCGTCAATGTTCATAATTTACCTGCCTAACTAAACATTACCAGCTCAATCTCCATGTCTGTACCGTAGTGCAAAGTAACTGAATGTGCGGTGCAATCGCAGGTGTAACATGTTTCTTCTCAGAGTTTCATAAAAGCAACAATTAATAAACTTCAGTATGGCGGCTGAAACAAGAGCCTTATACGGGGTACGTGAGGTGCACCTCGAGGTACAGTGTGGAGTCTGTAGTGATTGTTCAATTTAATTCTTAGCTGAGAGAATATCCTCACTGACGTGTTTACTTACGTATTTATAGGAAACATAAATTAATATCTGTACGTAACCATTATTTCACTGTGAATGTACAAAAAGTATTAATTTTCACCTTTGTACTTATGAGGTTTTATAGATATTATACAAATAGTTTCATGCGTTTCATTTTCACACGTTTTGATTAACTCACTTTCTTGTCTGCAAGTTCGGTAACAAGAAACTAGATGGAGACGTAAAAATTTAAATATAGCTCAGAACTGGTTGCAAAATGTCGCACACACAAGACTAAAAAACAGAGAATTATACTAAAATAAAATATCATTGAGTAAACCATATTTTTGAAACGGGCGGGGTGGGGGAAACAGGAGATCCCCGAGAAAACCCGCCAGCGGCATCGTCCGGCACGACTCCCACATGCGAAAAACCGGGGACCGACCCCGCCGGGAATCGAACCATGATCGCCCTGGTGGGAGGCGAGAGGTCTGACCCCTCGGCTACCGCGGAGCTCTCAACAATGAGGTTCCGACCTTGTCTGAAGTGTATTTTCTTCTTTTCGTACGTTGGCACAGTGGGCACACGTGGAATAGTTTCGTAAGGTAAAACCTCTTTACGATCACACTGCTACGCATTTGCAGCGTGAGATAGGCGGCCGCCTTAAGAGGAGTCCTCGACTGGCGCATGGACGGTTTTGCAGCGTGTCACGTGTATTCTTTTATATGCCATACCACTTAACTTATTCATATTGCGTTTATCTACGGAAATAACGCACGGAACTATGATTATATGTTTATAAAATTTCAGCAATCTTGTTGCGAACACGATTTTCTGGCCTCTCAAAGTGCCTAAAAACGGCTTTTTTTAGCTGCTGTTAACTCCTAAAATACCGCCTGGATTCGTAAGATGCGAAGCGAGACACATGCGTTGGCATTTACTACATAGGCTACAATCCAGAATCCAATAAAACACTTCAGAGTTCCTTCTGTAAGGCCCATAGGAAAAATACTAACATGAAAACCTTGCACGCCAGTTTGACGCGCTGTGGATAGAGGTAATGTGCTCGTCGAGCGTGGTACTCTAGCTCTTATAGCTCCACTGTTCCCATGCATCGAATGTGGAAATATTAAACCATTGCACACGGCTCTTAAAGGCGTTCGCGTGGCAAAAATGCAACATTTTATATTTGTACGACGCAGTGTTAGTTTTACAGACGTTACTCTAGAGTAGTGAGTGAGTGAGAGATTTTGGTCAGCGCTTAACATCGAGGCCTTCAGCGCTGGTGAAGGGTGACATGAGGTGGGTATGGAGCAGCGTCGGAATGAAAGGTCGGGGGAAACGGGAGATCCCCGAGAAAACCCGCCGACCAACGGCATCGTCCGGCATGCTTCCCACAAGGGAAAATGCGGGGGTCGACCCCGCCGAGAATCGAACCCGGGTCACCTCGGTGGGAGGCGGATGGTCTGACCCCTCGACCACCCTTACTCTAGGGTACAAGTTTCCACTTGTGAAACTTATTTAGTTCTCATAGTCTTCCCATAGTGGCAAGTCAGTCAAAATTTGCAAGTTACGGGAACATGCTAATAACGAAAACCAACTGAGATGATAAATGAGATAATTTACATTGAAATGAGATAGTACAGGTCACGTGCTAAAACATTTAATCGCACAATGAAGTTCCTCTGTATTTTTTAAAAATTCTAAAAATAACGCAATTTTTTATGTATGAATTTTTTTTTTTTGTAAATGAGAAAGGACTTTGTCGTGTTGTTTTAAATATTTTAGCATATGGCCCATACTATCTCAATTCAGCGTGAATTATTTCATTCGAGTAGCTCAGTTGGTTTTTGTTATTAGCATGTTCCTGTGACCTGCAAATTTTGACTTCGACCTGCCGCTATGGGAAGACTACGTCATCTAAAAAAGTTTCACAAGTGGAAAATTTACTGTAGAGTAACGTCTATAAAACTAAGACTACGTCGTAAAAATACAAAAATATGCGCTTTAGCATGTTGAACAACACCCTTAATTACTCTTGCTGTACAGGCAAGCACTGCAGCTCTCAGTCTCGGTGCTTGCCCTAAACACACCCATGATACTAGCCATCTACCAGTATTAGAGAGTCACTTAGGGCGTAGATAGGCCGTGGTAACATGACCCTAGTTACCAGGGGGGAGGTGTTAAAGATGCAGGTGCCTGTAGTCTTCCTCCCCCATTACGTCCTAATATCCAGCTCGTTAGCACGCAGCTTATCCCGCCATCCCCACCCCACCACACCTTCATAGTTCAGGGCAGTGTGCCCATCCCTTCACGCTGTCTCCTCGATTAGGGCCACACCCGGTAGGTTAACAGTGATTTTGAAAATACGGTTTTTTTTTTTTTTTAAGAAACGTTATTTTCATATCGAAGAATCCCTGCATTATTTTGTCACATACTATGCCTGTTTTAAGGTAGCAATAAACCTCATGGCTTTCTAGTTTTCGGCACCCAACGTATTACCAATTATGTGAAGAAGGTAAACTGAACTGAAGATTTTTTTCTAACCAATAAATTATTTTGCAGGACACCTACATGGAACTCTGCATCGTTTTGTCTGCTCTTAAGGCCGTATCTATAAACGGCTTTCGAATGACAGCCAACTGCTCACCAATTCTTTCTCTATGGGGATAGCAGTTGGTTGGCATTCGAAAGCCGTTTATGGGAGATGCAAAGCAAAGTGGCTGACATCTGGTGGTGAACTTCTGAACCTTCGGAATGGTGATACCGACTGCAGACGCTATATTGTATACGTGCGTAGCTAAGCAATTTAAAGTCTATAAATAAATACTAGGTGGCAACAGTACTGTTCTCCGTTGTAAAAATAAGAGTTTTATTTAAAATATGTTTATATATGTATATAAAGAGCACTGTCGTTAGGTAACAGTGTAAAATTATCGTTACGAGTGTAGTCATTATTTTCACATATCCCAACTTCTGCCAAACTAATTGTATTCGTAATTATTATAAACAGTATTCTCTAAAATAATTCTGTATTACCTATTTGTATTTTCTTTACCAATTTGTGTATGTATTGTAGTAAACACGTTGCTTTCATTATAGTTGGTTTATTTAGAACTAACAACGTTAGGCCTAACCTCGTCCATTTACTGAATACTAAATTGTTGAAATTATATAGTCGTAAACGTGTCTATGCATTTGTAAGCGTTAAAATACAAACTTAGCATGCGTGTCTTATTAAAATAATATTCCGTTTTATGTTTATTTTTGAAAAGTAGATTATTTTCCTACACGAAAATATTACGAAAACTTTTCCGAAGCTGTGTTTGCAGAATGTTTCGTAAATATCTAGTAACGTGAAAATAAAAGCTCATACTATCCATTTTTTTATATAAAGTAATAGTCTACTTACAATAACGATATTATTATTAATACATGTTGTAACAACAGCATGAACTAACCTTCAAGCGTTATGTAACCGATAAGCATTCTAAATGGACAGTTTTCATGCGCACAAAATTCAATCAATTTTGTAGTTTTCCAAAAAGATCATATTAAAATTTTTTCTTATAAATTGTATTTTCCGTATAGCAAGATCATTTACTGCTTCACTCTTTCAATTCGGCTTTATTTCGCGTCGCTTCTAATACACACTTCAGTGAATATATGGGATATATTAAACAATTTATTACATGTTCTGTGTTAAATAGTTCGTCGTGTTCAATATTGATTTTACATACATTAATTTAAGCCTGCATTTATCCACACGAGCCCTTAAAAATGAAAATACACTCGCGTTTCCATTGCCACGCATACGAAAAATACGTTTCTATCACCATTCCGGCCGTCTGCTAGGCGCGACAGTGCTGCTCCTAGCGTTGCTTTGCATCTCCCATAATATCGGCCCTTAGTCTACAATGTTCCCAAAAGTATTTCGCACCAGTGTAAAAAAAAAAAAAAAAACCCTAGTATTGCCTTCAAACCAGTGAAATTAGAATTTTGTAAGGTCTACTGCTGAAGTTTCCAGTGGAATCCTAGGTGCTGCTAATAAAGGCTAGCTATACGGACGAGACTGGTGCGTGCGCCAAACGTTACACCGCCTTTATGACTGGCTGCAGTTTTTTGGACATAATCCATTGCAACGCATTTTGAAACTGTCGTGCACTCCCATTGCACAACTTTCATTAGAAGATCACTGCCTTAATGTGTTACGAGCAGTATATTGTCAGGCATTGCTTCCGTCCTAGGTTTTTTTTGTATGGAACTTTAAGCGGCGTCCTTGAAATTTCATTTGTGGAATGTTTGGCGTAAAGTCCAAAGAAGGCTTGTCTGTGTGTTTTAATGCCACATTTACGAACAAGAACACTTTAATATGGGACAAGATACGTCTTTGATACTCAACAGCCATTACAAGAACGCGCCACCTTAACAGTAAGACAAAAAGTATGTTAACTGTAATATCCATTAAGACTTCTATAGTTCATAGCACAATATTTGGTTCTGCAGCAAACCATTTAAGAGAAATTTTCGGAACGCTAAGGAAAAAGCATATCATTATTCGTCAGACATATGCAATGTTATGTACTAAATATATATGACGTAGTTTTTTTATATTTGAACACGACTTTGAAGACCTTCTTCCCAGCCATAATGACGTAACGTAGACTGGCGAATGTCGCTCTGTCATGCCAGAAGCAACTCAAATGTACGCGACTGTGTCTCGGTTCTCAAGTACGCGTATCCAACAAAATACTTCGGCTTACAATAAACCGCAAAGGGGAAAATGCAAAATAAAAAATGACAAGTTAATCAAAATTATGGTTTTAGAAGAAAGTCATCTTCAAAATAGTTAAATACTCTGTAACAATGGTGTGTTATGCTGAATGTACTGCATTTTTGCTATGTTTTATCAGGGGCATCATTTAAAGTTTTTCTTGGGGGTTGGGCAATTTTTTTTTCGGTGAGAGTGACCTAGTTGCATTTTTTTTCAATAATTAAGCATTTATAAATTAGAAACTTTAATAATAAAACTTCAGTTTTATGTGCTTAAGTTAGCATTATTTAGTTACCAAAGTACGAAAAATAATTTTATACACTTAAAAAATTCTAAATCCAGGGGGGGGGGGTTTGCTCCCCTTGTCCCCCCTTAAATAACGACCCTGTGTTTTTGGATACAAATGAAATAATTTTTTTCGGACTTGAAGACTTTATAATACAACGAATAATCGGAAACAGTGGATACCGCTGCCTAAGTGAGAATTTCCCCGCTACGATTTTAAATGTCACGAAAGTTGGCAAGACTGAGCACGTCTGCAAGAACAGAACACTTCCCAGGAGTTACGGAACTCTCCCACGCCCAGGGAGAAAGTGCCCGCATTCCTCGGAGACCGTTATCTTGCCTGCCTCGTAACATCAATCACGTCTCACAATAATGTATCTATAAACACCTCCCCCCTCCCCCTGGCCGGCCCTGCAATCTCCGCCATTATATCTGCTAGCATATATTACACCGCGTTCAAGCGGGCCTCGCTCTTTAATTTTGCAGTGGGTTTTAAAAATATTTTTGATCCAAATTAATATATACATCAAAAATTCATTCTGACAGTTTTAACACTTGCATATCATCGTTTGTATCTGAAGTTTTCTGTCGCAATACACCAAACTGATTTTTAGATTTTTTACCCGTGAAAAATCACATATTTTGTTGTCAAAGTAAGCCAAATGAAAGTATTATTTTTTGGCTAGCAAACGGTACATTATTTTAAAAAACGCTCTGTCAAAATTGTGTATCGTATGACTGTACACAGTCTCAATTTTTTTTTCAAAGCATGTGGTTAAAAAATATTTTAGTTATTAGGAATTGTTTGAAATAAGTGAAAGATGATGGCCTTAGTGTATGTCATAATAAATACTATTTAATCATTATTACAGACAGTGTGGTCTTCAAGAGTGCTTACGTTGTCGAACCGCTTATAAGGTAAAAAGCCACGTACATAATGAAGTACTTCAGATTTTTTTTTTCGTCAAACCAAAACAACAAACAACAAGGAATCGTTATGAAAGGCATGTAAAGTAACATCAGACAATGCTAACCACGTCTATGTATTATAGTCTATGTACCTCACTGGCAACAATGTGTGCTACAATCGTTGTGTACCTCCTAATAGTTGGTTCTTGTGATTCAAATACTGAGTCTATGCAATAATCCTAACAAAACCGATTTAAAACTAGGCCAAAGAACTAGACATTTTATTGCTACGCATTTCTCCGTCATAATGAAATAAAGGCTTATGAAACCAATCGTTTATCGGTTTGTATGTATGTGCTAGAATATATTTTTTTTTGCCGTAGGCATAATTTTATAAAAGTTGGCGCCTCATAGCAATTTATTTTAAGTCGCCTAATACTTGTGCATTTTGTTCACGACTGATGCTTGTTTCCAAAAATACGACCGTTTTAAAATGTTAGATGTTATGTAAATTCTCGAAAACCAAATACGAAACTATTTTTTTATTTACTACACACGTTTTTTATGGCATCCTACCTTCCAAACGAGCGGGAAAGACGTGACCGATTGTATGCAGATGTTACATTTTGGCAGTTCGTCATCCACAAAAGGGATTTTTTTTTACCACAACATTTCTTGGTTGGTTTTCTGTGTCCGCATGTTAGTTTGAGTCGACTTTCGTCGTGTGAAAACATTTTTTGTGGTTATGATTTTATAAAACTTAAACCAGAATTTGTAATAATAACTTATTCAACTGGGAAAGTAATTTCGTAGCAAAAACACAAGCCTCTACCACACAATTTAGAAAGAAATTAATAATATTAATCAATTGTAACAACAAAAGCACGAGAAAGTATTTTATTTAATGTAGCTGTGAGTATCTATTTAGTGAAAATACTTAATTGCAGTCGTATACCTAGGGCACTGTGCCGGATTTTTAAACTGGTCTAGATTTATCGTTTCAAATACATGCCAAGTTGAGTAATTAATCCTTTCACGTAGTCCTATTTATATGTTTAGTTACCAGCTTTATTATAAAAAAAACCATGTGCGAAGGTCTAATTATTTTCTAAAATCTACGTTAAATAAACTGCACGTCGTGCAAGTAGGAACATTGTATCGTTACATTGTTGATAATGTAAATAATGGACATGTTCTGGAATCTTACATGAACAATATTTTGATGTATTAAACAGCGTAGATGGTCTCGAAGACAAAACGTAATAAAACATTAAAACAGTTCACGCACAATAATTGGAAATGGCACAATTGTGCTAGTGAAGGAATGTAATTTACAAAAAGCTTCCACAGCATTGCCACTTGTCTGAATAACAGATAAAATTATTGTTAATTTTCATGTTGGTTTTTACAGATTCCTTTACCGCTTAGTTTTCCGTGTGGTTAGTTCTTATGTCTCCTAGACGCGAGAACAAAAAGCGGAAATATTGGAATGAGTATGAAAGTGGTGAATCAAGACGCTGAAGAATTTAAATTATTTGACTACCCTTACTGGAAAGTATTATATTATATTATACCAGTCCAGGTTAAATTTAATGCCGTAAACAGCTGTTTACAGTCAAACGACGGTTTTGTAAGGTTACAGAACTACAATTAATAGTTCATGTAGTTTATAACCTGAAGTTTGTCCATATCTGAGTATTGTATACTTGTCACATTTCCGCTTTTGACGCGCGGTAACAGCGGAGCTATAAGAGCCAGAGTGCCACGCTCGACGAGAAGCGTACCGTCTCTATTCGCAGCCGTCAAACTGCCGTCATTGTAGTTTATTTTCTAAAGTGGGTTTTCAAACGTGATCAAAGATGTTATTTTTAGATAGTATGAAGTAAAGGCCAGCGCATGGACTTCGATTTGTTCTTCACGAATTCAGGCTGCACAAAAAGCCGTTTTTTTTTTTATATCCATTTTGAGGGAACCCAAAATTATGTTTTTAACAAGTGTGCTGAATTTATAAATGTATAATAAAATTTGTATTTTCAAGTATTTTGTGTACGCAGATAAACGTAATTTTAAAAAGCCCATGCGCCAAGTACTCTTACGGTGGATTCACAATGGCCTGACACAACAGTTCTTTAAGCAAGACAACTAAGATTCTCATAGCGTTCACAATGCTCCAACATGCTGACATGCGGCTCGTTGTGGTATGGCCGTCGGCAGTATTAAAAAGCAGAAGCCACCATATTTTATTAATGTATTATTTCAATCTGCTGTTTCATGAAAGCACGAATGTAATTGTAAAAAAAAGTCTCTAAATAAAAGGCCACTCAAAGGTAATGCACAATGTTCTTCGCTGAAATAAAAGTACTTTTGGAAAAAAATCTTTCGTTCATTATCTAAAACGACAACCTAGCCGCTTTGTTTATAAACAAATAATGAGTCCCTGGCGCGAAAATTAACTCAAGGTACATTCGGTGAAGTTAATCTATTTTCGAAGTGTTTTGAAATAAAAAAAATTATACAAGTTAAATATACAAAGTATTTTCAGTTGCAAGTAAATTTCGTTTTGTAGTGGTGCATTTCCTTTCCCTGCATATCCCGACACGGCGAAAATTAGAAACAATCTCCTTTCGTCGGGCTGTCGGGGCAGTAATTTAGTCGGGCTGATGCTTGCTTTTTATTGATTGCCGCTCAGATTGTGTTGTGTCGGGGTCTGTTGTGTCGGGGTCTGTTGTGTCGGGGTCTGTTGTGTCGGGGTCTGTTGTGTCGGGGTCTGTTGTGTCGGGGTCTGTTGTGTCGTTGTGAATCCACCTTTAAGCATATCACATTTTTTTGGTATCCCAACTATCCTAAACTAACTTACCATTAACTGTCGCAGGGGACGGGAAATGTGGGCAGAATGTCTTCTATACCTATTCGACAGTTTCAGTTAGCATGGTTTGGTTATTTTTTTCTGTGCAACTCCGGTTGGTGATGTCAAATCCAACAATGCATATACGACATTGGTCAGACCATTCACCTCTTACCAAGGCGATCCGGGTTCGGTTCCCGACGGGGTCGATATACAGACTTTCGCAAGTGGGAATCGTCCCGGCTGATGCCGTGGTCAGGGGGTTTTCCCCGGTATCTCCCGTTTCCCCCCGCCCTTACATTCCGGCGCTGCTCCGTACTCACCTCATGTCACCCCTCACCAGCTCTGAAGACCTTGATGTCAAGCGCTATCCAAGATATCTCGCGCGTTATATTTACTCTCGATAATCGTCTAGCGGGTTACAAGAGTGAATCAAGCGGACCGTGGAAGTTGAACGCAGTTTATTTTTTAATTTCTTCTCGTGTTTCGACACGCCTCGGTCTTCTGCGTCGCTAATTAATTCACCGAGAGAGAAGGAACAGAGGTCAGTTACGTAATATCCTGTCTCCTTCTGCCTCACTCGTGCGAAAATATCGCCTCCAGTCCCGCGCTAGTTACGTCACGACGTCACAATGACGGTGTCCCAACGCGCCGAGAAGACATCGACCACGTGTTAGGTTACTGGAAGAAGTCTAATGTGCCTGAAGACTGTAGCTGATGTCGACAAACTAGTCCGAGGAAAACTATTGTGTCGGCATTGCTGTCACATCACCTCCTTGGCGCGTCTAATGCGTTGTGAAGAACAGGAGCATATGTTTTGTACGGAAATATTCCACACGCACCCATTGTGCCAATGTACGAAAAGAAAATCCACTACGGAAAAGGGCGGAATGTCATTACGATGGCGAGGTACATAATGCATACATAACTGTAGGTTTCTTGAAGCCAATTTGTGAAAATTAAACAATAGCAATCCTAGACAATAGTTTTAGCCAACGTTTTAAACAAAGTTGTTTCCAGTGTTACGAACTTCTGAGGCACAATCCCTGACGCCGGAACGTCGTGCATTTAACTGCGGCGCAAGAGATCACGCGTAAAGAATAATAAATATTTACTCATAATGTTGGTAAATACCAATATCTAGGATTGTCATTGAGTATTTTATCCATATTGGCTTCGAAAAAAAGAGTAGGATTCAATTGAGGTTTTCAGTGTTTATTTATCTACCACACACTCTTCAGGGGGCCGTTCACCTCAGTTTTCAACGCCTTTATTTATTTTTATATTTTTCCAATTTATCTTTTTCTTATTTTATACATTAATTGTGATAAAATTTTTCTCTAAGGAAACGTTTGTCTCTCTCATAATTTTTGCGTAGTATGTCGTAAACGTAACATTTTTCAATTTACGGTTTTATGTACGCCACTAAGGAAATTTAAAAAATATCAACAATATTTTAAAAACACAAAACATATATCTTTTTGGTTTTATTATGGCAAATCATAGCCTACAACATTGTAATATAGTGTGAATTTTTTCAGTTTGGTATGTCAGTTGGTTTTAGTGACGTACATAAAACCATTAAGTCCAAATTTTGACTTTTATGACTCATTACGCAAAATCTTTGACAGATATATAAATTTCCTAAGAGGAAGATTGAATCACAATTTATGTATAAAATAAGAAAAATTATCTGATACCAATATAAAAATAAAAAAGACGCTAAAAACTGAGTTGATCTGCGCCCTTAAGATGGCCGCGTGGGTGGACGTATTTTGCGCTTTGCAAGCCTAGAAGTGAAGAAGTGGCATGGACGAGACAGTACACATAATCACTAGAGATGATGGTATATCGCGAAAATGTTTTGTACCAACATAGCCTTGAAAACACTGACACAACGTAGCTGTCTACAGACCAATAACGTGCATCAAATATTAAAATAGCGGTATTCTTATTGGCTCAGTCAAATAGGGCAGTAGCTCCACGTACAAGGAAAAGCCAGTAATCTTTTGATAAGCTGAACGCACGTTGAAGCCTAGCAAATAGTCAAGTTTTCCCGCGATAAACCATCATCTCTAATAATCACTCACTCCTCACCCTGGCATCCAGGTGCAAGTCACTAACTGTGTGCTGTCTTCTCACATACAACTAGCTTCCGTGACACTTTCAATGGTGACTCTATCTTATTATGGTTATTATTAAATATGTGTGTGTAGTACACGCATATACCTTTTAAAAGATTGTGGGCTAAGCTTTTCATATATACAAAAATATCGCAAATCTCCCGTTTTCTCCATTTTCGACCACTAGAGAATATCCTTTAATAAGTAGTGGTGAACTTGGAATAGGCATACACGCACATAGCGTTTTTGATTGCTATTCCTAAGCAGGCATGTGTGATGAACTATTTTCGAATGATTTGGTAACGACTGAAACTTAGCGCGTCGCTCGGCGGCCACACTTGCGTGGGTACCTGGCGCATGGACGGTTGTAGCGAGTCGCGCGAATACTCTCTTACGTGAAACCGCTTAACTTATTCCTATTGCTGTTAGCCACGAAAACAACTCGATTCGAAGCTACTCGTCTCGCTTTTAAAAATTTCACCACGCTTGTTAGAAACATGATTTTCGGGCGTCTGAAAATGGCTAAAACTGCTCTCTTTCGACTGCTGTAACTTCGGAAATACAGCCTGAACTCGTAAAGTGCGGCACGAGGTGCGTGCGTTGGCCTTTACTTCGAACTGTCCAAAAATAACATTTTAGGGTCATTGGTCAAAGTCTGTAGGAAAAAGAGTTCTAGGATAACCTTGCACGCCACTTAGACGCGCTGCGAATAGAGGCGATATGCTTCTCGTCAAGCATGGTACTATGGCTCTAATCGTTCCGCTGTTTCCACGCGTCGAACGTGGGCATTTTGAACCGGTACACGCTCTTCTTAAGTGGGATACTGTAGACATAACGCTATGACAATAGCACTAAAGTGCAGTATGCCCACAACATTGCAAGAATATTTCAAATACCTTACCTACATGTCTAGGTTTATATTGGCGAAAGAACACAAACAGACGAAGGAAAACATAAATGTGTCTTAAAAAGGTCTCAGTGTACCGTGAAAAACTTATAACCTAAGCTACAACTAATTATATAACTAAACAAGCGTTGGTGTAAAATGTTTACTTTCAAGAGCTGGTACAACCGGGTTCTTGCAATGAATGCATTCTCGTACTAACCGACACGAACACTAGAGCGACACAGTTAACAAGCGCGTTCGAAGTCAAGAGTGCGTGGTAGATAAATAAACACGGAAAACATAGATTGATTTCTACGTTTTTTTCGAAACCAATATGGATAAAATATTCAATGACAAACCTATTGGTATATTGGAATTGGCCGACTTTGAGTAAATATTTTTACAGGATTACTAATTCGTTTCACGTGATCGCTTGCGCCGCAGTTAAATGCACGAGGTTCCGGCGACAGAGGTTTTGCCTCAGAAGTTCGTAACACTGCAAACAATTTTGTTTAAAACGTTGGCTAAACCTATTGTCTAGGATTGCTATTTTTTTTCTTTCGCGAGTTGGCTTCAAGAAACCTTAAGTTATAGATTAATGGTTTTAGCGTTGAATTATGTACCACGCTCTCTTAAGACGTTACTGCGGAACAAATATGAATCATTCTAGCGAACTCGTAACGACTTAGAATGTGAACATCACAGACCATAACTTGTGTTTTAATATACAGATATTGCCCAGCCCCTGCGACCTGAAGTCTTCTTACTGCGTCATTCTAAAAGTTTTAGCTTCCTCTACGACTTGAAGAGTTTTGAACGTTATTCAGGTATATCATATACAGGATGTTAGGGAACTGTCCCATACCTCGCGAATCATGGGCTAAACTGCAGACGAAAATGTTGTGCGATGACATTTGACGCGTTCAATATGGCAACACAGCATGGACTTACGACCTTCCCCCCCTTCGCTCCGCAAATACGTTACTACCACTGTTCTGACCACCATATTATGGGTGCAGGTTCTACTCCCGAGCATTCCAATCATGATTCTAAGTTTACTCGACATAACAAACATAGAGCAATACCTGGCCGCGGAGTGCACAAGGGAATTAGTAGTATTCAAATCTTCGTTCTGTCACAGGTGTGGGGTTGAGCCACCTCGCCTGCCAGCCATCTTAGATGTCACCGCGGCCATCTTGAATCAATACGCCTCTCTCTTGGATTACACTTTTGCCATTTCGACCACGTCGTTTCGATTAAGTCGTTTCGATTAAGTTAACATTATTTAAATTTAAAAATACAAAAAATATATTTATACTCAAAAATTCCAACATTTGCCCCCCCCCCCCCCCACTGTAGCCCCAAATGACGCCCCTGCTTCACTAGTTCGATTAATCCGTTATTTCTTACCTCACGTACTATGTGGTGCTCCTGTAGTACCTTATTGGTTAGTATTTTACCACATTGGTGCAAAAAAATCAACTTTCTTAATGGAATTTTTTAAAAAAGTTCAAAACTAAGCGTAGTCTCACAGTGCACAATTCTATATAGGAGTTTAGGAAATAATAATTCGGTTTGTTCGCAAATAAAATTTTATTTTGCTTGATTTTTGCTTATTTTCACAGCAAAATTGGTGATACCTTGATACAAAAATTCTGAAAAACTGTCGTATTTATTGCTACAAACAATTATATATTTGTGAAACAAACTATGTAGGGATTCTTAGGCATGAAAATTTTGTTGCCTTAAAGTTTTCCAAAATCACTATAAACTACTGGTCGTGCCCTTATATTGGAAATGCTGCGAAGTCTCGTAGCAGCTAGTAAATACATAGAATACTGTTAAGTGCTCCATTGTACCTCGAGCAAGGCAGTTATCTTGCTAGCATGTGGGAGCACTGGAGTGTAATTGAACTGCAGGCTGTGGAGTAATCAGAGCAATTACACGTGTGTTGAACCTGCGTGTGTTTGCTTCGTACACATCCACTGTCTCTTTCTGAGGAAACAGGTACCAATTATCCTTCCTCCTTCCCATACTTCTCTGGTACCTGTCTTTCCATCATTAAAAGTGCACGAAGTACATGCAGAGAGAGGATTATTGGAGGAAATGGAAAATGTCATCAGAATCAACAGTTTTATCACAAACATTCTTCAAGGGAAAGTGCTGAGAAAGAGGAAGGCGGCTGCCTGGGGATGGTATGTTTGTGTCAGGCTAAAATCGACGAGGCGCTACGGGCGACGTTGGCCGGCATATGTATTGTAATATCGCCTCTACGCCCAGTGCTGTATACACGCTCGCATTTTTCCCGCCGTAGCGTTTTGACTATTGGACTTTAAGGGCGCGATTCAACTCAGTTTTCTACGTCTTTTTTTTGTTTTTATATTTGTACCAGACAAGGTTTTCCTTATTTTAGGCGTAAATTGTGAAGAAATCTTCCTCTTAGAAAATTGTTGTATCTCTCATAGTTTTCGCGTAATGAGTCGTAAACGTTTAAATTTGCTCTTTACGGTTTTATGTACGCCACTAAAACCAACAGACATACCAAAAAGAAAAAAAAATGCACACTGTATAACAATGTCGTACGCTATGATTTGAACTATATAAAATAATAAATAAATTTTTGTATTTTTAAACAAGTTTTGAAATTTTGAAATCTTCATTTCAAAATTCAGAATTTTTTTATTAAATACAAACAGTACTTTATTTTTTTGTACCAATTCATAGCCTACAACATTGTTTACAGTGTGATTTTTTTTTCGGTTTGGTATTACAGTTGGTTTTAGTGGCGTACATAAAACCGTAAAGTGCAAATTTAGACGTTTACGACTCATTACGCGAAAACTATGAGAGATACAAAAATTTTCTAAGAGGAAGATTTCTTCACAATTTACGCCTAAAATAAGGGAAAAAAATTATCTGGTACACATTTAAATAAAAATAAACGCGTCGCTGTAGCAAAGTCCAATGTACTTGTAGACCACAATTTCGAACAAATCTGTTACAGATATCTTGAGAAACAACCGCGTGAAAAAGCCTATTTTAGCCGAGTTCGAGGGTTTCAAAGTAATACTTCCAATGTACGTGGTGTCTTGAAAGTCACATTCATAAGTAGTCTGAAGTGTGTTTTCTTTTCGTATATAAGCAATGTGGACGCACGTTTACTGGTCTCTGAGAAAAAAACCTAACTACGAACACGCTGCAAGCAGTTAAAGTGCCAGTCAGGCTGCTGCCTTAAGAGGACGTGGTACATAATTCAACACTAAAAATATTTATCTATAACTGTAAGTTTCTTGAAGCCAATTTGCGAAAATTAAACAATAACCATCCTAGACAGTAGTTGTAACCAACGTGTTTTAAACAAAATAGTTTCCAGTGTTACAAACTTCTGAGGCACAATCTCTGACTCCGGAACCTCGTGCATTTAACTGCGGCGCAAGTGATCACGCGTAACGAATTAGTAATTCTTGATAAATATTTACTCGTAAAGTTGGCAAATAACCTACCATTATCTAGGATTGTCATTGAGTATTTTATCCGTATTGGCTTCGAAAAAAAGCGTAGAAATCAATTAATGTTTTCAGCGTTTATTTATCTACCCCGTACTCTTAAGAAGAGTAACTTATAAGGCATATCGAGAGTGAGCGGGAGATTTTGGTGTAATGGAATTAGAAAAGTTTACCAGAAAAGGCGTGGCACGCTACATCATTGTTCATGTCAGGCGAGGAACTTTATAAGGCGCTTTTAAAAACTCACTCGCTGAGGTAGGGTAGGTTATCTCGAGTCACGTGATCAGGTTTCGTCTATAACAGGATCTTGTTGAATATCTGCAAGGCTGTTCCGGGTTTTAAGATGGAGACACAACAAATGCTACGTATTTTCTACATGATGAATAATGTTCTAAATAGTTCGTTCGCAGTGCATACGTTATATTACTTACATTTAAATATATTGTTACAAGTTTGAGAAACACAAACTTTATATGTGGGCAATTCCCATGAGTTCTTTGGGATAGAGGTCGTATGATTACAAATAAAAGAGTTAAATTAAGTACTGGATTTAATAGCTCACAAAGCTACGAAATACACAACAGTAATCAACTAGAACTCTCACAACACAATTAGTTATGCACACAATTACTCCTGTGTCACAGACACGTTAATTAACTTTGACAATTAAAGCACAAGAAAAGTCTACCATCAATTAATTAAACACTATAAATCACAATAAAATTCAGTCATATATCCAATAAACAGTATTTCTAACAATGACAATGTACAACCTTAT
>PNEQ01078754.1:0-19611 GCA_003012365.1 Medauroidea extradentata
AAGCTTGGCAATTCTGAAATCCCCCTGGTTGTCCCATACCACGAAGGTCTGCACAGACTCAAAACAATACTGAACTGTGGGCACAAAATCCTGACCTCCTCACCACTCACCCAAAACTTGCTCACTAAACCACCAAGGCTGGTATTCAAACGTCCCCCCAACCTCCGTAACAAACTGGTCCGCCCCAAACTGCCAGCCAATATCACATCAGATGATAGAACCACCTCCAGGGGTTCTCACCCTTGTAATAAACCACGCTGCGGCTCCTGTGCAATACAACAACCTTCCACATCATTCAATAGCAGACAGACTAATCAAACCTACTCCATACCAGGAAGCTACAACTGTGCAACTGAAAACCTCATCTACCAGCTACAGTGCACTCACTGCAATGCAGAGTATATCGGCCTAACCACCAACACTCTCAGACAAAGGATGAATGGCCACAGAGCTGACACCAAAAAAGCCGTAGCTGGAGCGGAGGTTGATCCACATGAGAAGCCAGTTTCTGCACATGCAGCACTTCATAACTCCAACTTTGATTCCTGTTATACAACCAGAGTGGTGAGGGCTCTACCACAGTTGAATAACAAAAACAAAGCAGAATTAAGACGCTGGGAACTGGCACATCAATACATTACAAAATCCAGACAGCCATCTGGCCTTAACCTCAGATAACAAACCCTTATTTCAAACTTCCCGCCGCACCTTAGTTCGCCCTCTGGCGACTAGGTGTACTGATTACCAACCACCGCTGGACAATAGACTTCAGTGTGCCTCCACTCACCTGATGAAGCAGATGTAGTCTGCGAAACGTTGTGACCGCGCGTCCGCGGAGAAATGTGTTTGTCCTATGTGTGTGTGTTTCTATCTGCAAGTACCATCCTGTGAGTACTTGTGCACAACTCTTTCTGTTTTATTTGTAATTAAAGTGCTGTATCAGTATAGTATACTGGCTAGAAAGTTGCATCATTCCATTTCCCTTGTGATCAAGAAGTTGCACTCATTAGTTATAATGTTCCAATGCACAAAAAATTTAGGCATGTGTTTAAACGAAAACCACATTTAATTTTTAACTACTTTCCACTCCACAAACTTCTGTCCTGAGCTGGTACCTAGCAGCACTTTACATGGTACAATGCTTAAATTTTTGATGTGTGCCAAGCACGCCCATCTGTCGCGCAGTGCTTGGGTGCTCCATATCACCTCCAGTGATGTGTCAGTAATGCATGTGAGTGGTAGTGAACAGCCCTGCTTTGCGACTGGAGGTCATGTCGGCAGTCTACTCGTGGGCGCGATCAGGTCAGGACGTTTTGCCTATGACATTCCTCCTCACGCTGTTCTAATCTTGGTGTGAGTGGGACATACCAACCAACTGCAGCTGTGAATTACCATGCCACCAGCAGTGACCATCTCAGCAGCATCTCAGTTCCAGACAGCTACATAGGTGAGAAGTCAGCACACATTGTCCCATGGTGGTCGGACCACGGCCCGAACTAATGAGTCTCATGTTATTAAGTAAGATTATCTCCACTTTCTACCTTAAATTTTCCATCATTCTCATACCACTACATTCATACTGCCTATTGTCATTTACAACCCTCTCTTTATCTTTTTTCTGACATGTCATTGATGCTAGCCTCGACCCACCTTATGTCATTCCCAAGCCCCCTACTCCAGCAGCACATTAAGTGATTTCTGACATGTGGGGTGAGTGTTCTGACTGCCAACATTAACTTCATCAACGTAAAACATTGCCCACAGCAGCCAAACAAAATTCATAGAAGGATGCTGGCAGTATAGCCAATAATGCTGTGCTGCGCAGTTAGTCAGCTATCTTGCACACTGAGTCATATCACATGGCAACCAGATGGCACCACCACTTCCCATCTGAGCGGAGTCTGTACCTGCCTACCTCCACTGTGCGTATGCCGTGTGGGAAAGCAAGCATAAGCCGCCATTGCCACCGCTTCACCCCTCCCTCCTGACATAGGAGCTGCTGCACCGTGCCCATAACCTACAATGAACACACGACAGTTCCTAGACTTCCTGGATCGTTTGTGTGGTAGATGTGGACATATATGTACACTTCAAAATACAGTGTCACATTTTTGTAACCAAAACATTGTAAAAAATGGCATGTTCCCATTTCGCAGCAGTACATCTATGCAATGTCAGCGCAAGTTGCATTTGCGAACGTGCACACGCTGAGCAATTCAGCACTTTGGGAACACGCCATAACAATAGAAAATCCTGCTCCACCACGACAAAACATTTATGACCCAATCACAACACCTAAATGTGACAGTTTTACAAATGAACCTCCATCAGTGATATGCAAGGTATGTACTAGTGCGTACCACGAACGCTGCTTGTCAGCGAAAGAACAAACGGAAGTGCATGCTGGCTAGAATGTGTGTTACCAGTGCACCTCGTGAGTCACCAGTGCATCTGAACACATTCGGGAGACAGCAGTTTCTGCCAGCCTGGCATTGCTTTAGCCATGTCAACAACTGTTGTGCCTCACTTCTGGCAACATGGTCATGTGTCAGTCATGCCAGATGACAGGCACAGCGCCAGACCGTCCAGGGGCAACACTACCTGTGTTGGACATACCACACCACAAGGCAGCTGGCAGGTCAGCAACCACATATCATGCATGCACCACAGAGTCAACAGGAGGCACAACAACCCTGGTATGTCCTGTCGGCTACACCTTACCCGATGACCACCGGCAATGTGGTCCAACAACCTCAAAACACTAGGTGCTCTAGTGTCATCTGTCACATCATTCCAGACACCCTTGCAAATGTTGCCTTAGTACCTATCATACAGAGAACGCTGACAAAATTTCAGACACTGCAGAAATTTGGACTCAGCAATGAAGATTCTAGGGAATTCATCAGTGAAGTTACCTTGCGAATGCAGCGATACGGCATAGCCGCAGCAGAATTGCCGCAATATTGTCGGATAACAGCTCCAAATTTAGGCGAGCTTTTGGTGGTGATCTGTCAGATGCTATGGTATGACCTGGACGAGTTCCACCTTCCAGAGGAGATTTAGTGATACCTACCATTCGTTGCAGCTACAGAGCCGGCTCATGCTAGAGGAAGAGCATGAGGGAGAGTTGCTCACTCCATCAGGCCCTCTTAGCGGCTCATGCTAGAGGAAGAACGTGAGGGAGAGTTGCTCACTCCATCAGGCCTTCTTCCCGATAGTACAGAGTGGAATAGACGGGTTCCTGAAGACCGAAGGTATACTGGAGTGCAACTCACTACCCACAAAATGCAGTCCATTGCGAGCTGCGCTTCGCTTTCATGACTCGGAAGGCAACACCACGGAAATACTGTCACATGCTTTGAATAAACCAACACCAAATGTGTTGACCAAAAACATTCCAGAGCCAAGGGCATCCACTGAGACCCCACGATGTAGCTAACACATATGGTCAGACTACAACCAACCACCATGCACACCATGTCAGTACTGTCTCGGTGGTCAGTTCCACTGGCATAAGGACTGTCCTCTCCTAACCTCAGGAAATCACAACCTTGGACTTCCGGATGGGAAACAAGTAGAAGCTAGATGTTCCTGTTCCCCGACTGAATATGAACACTCCTAATTACCGTATTTGCCGGCATATAAGACGAAAATTTTTACATATTTTTGACCCTCCAAAATTGCTACTTGTCTTATATGAGGGTGCAAAAATTTTTGGTAGCCAAAAATCGTTTGAAAGCTAAGCTGTAAGCTGTGGAGTTGTATGATGTTTCAAGGAATTGCGTTTTTCGTCACACATGAAAACGAGTGTCCCGTTTATTTTAATAAAATTTTCGGTACGAAATTTTGATGTGCGTCATTCATAATAAAGGACACTTCCTCACAGCGAAGCGGCGATCGATGCGAGCGTGTGCCGAAATACTTTGTCTCGCCAGCCTACATACAACTCTTGGGCGGAGAAAACAAGGATCTAGGTCCGCATGCTTTCATCCTTTGTCTCGCAAGCACAAGACTCTCGGGCAGAAAAAACGAGGATCTATATACCGTACAACACATTCACATGTCTACCATCTAGTGCTAGGCTGGCAGACAACAGCGCACAGGAACGCGATGACCTTGCAAGCAGCTGTTGTTGCCCGGCATTGTCATGTAATGCGCGGCGTGCATTAGGCCGGCGTTGCCAAGTCGCGCGCAACTGCCGACAAACGGAGATATCGCCGGCCGCCGCCGTGCGTTTCCTTGGCTCTTGGGCGCGCGGAGATCAGTACTAACCAATGTTATTTGTTTATGTGTCCACTATGATGTTTATATGCCGATAATAAATACATTGAAAATATTTAAACTGAATTTTTAATGTTTCTGACAATGGAAAAAAATACTTTTCTGTCGGGAAATTCAAAATTAGTAATTTACTTTTTTTTTTTCAAGATTTTGTACCTTCAAAACCATGACTCGTCTTATATGCGGGGTCGTCCTATATGCCGACAAATACGGTAGACACTTCGACCAAACTCTGCTTCAACAGATCTGTAACTCACAAAATCAGTGCATAAAAATACAGGTACTAGTAAACAATGTGCTGTGCCTAGCTTTAATCAATACAACAGTCACTCATAATTTTTGCCATCCAAGTTTTCTGAAAAACAATGTCATACAACCATGTGATGAACCTATTAAATTAGCTAGAATTAACCAGGAGTGCCAACCTATTGGTGTTACTGACATCACCATCAGAATTAAAGACTTAACAACAGTAACGTCAGCAATTGTATCAAGCGACCATCGTGATCCAGTGATTCTTGGACTTCCATGGCTCACCAAACAGAATACAATTGTGGAGACAGAAGCACTGCGGATTCACTTTGGTCTCACAGATCAACAAACTGCCTATGCGCTGCAACTGTGCCTTCCTGAAACCACGCCAGTGATATCCCACCAGAGTTCATTGAGGCATTTCAGCATATGCTGGATTAGCGTCGCAACATATTCACAGTTACCGACATGCTATGCCGTACCACTGTCATCGAACATGCTATTGCTATTTCATGACCAAATCTGCCTCACCACCATTCATCATCAGAGATGCACTAGCGACCTTGGGGACTGCCAAGATCACGTCAACACTCGATCTGAGGAAAGGGTACTGGCAGGTGCCCGTCAAAGCAACTGATTGCCACAAGACGGCATTCACTATACCCAACAGCGGCCAATACCAGTTTTGCGCAAAGCGTTTTGGATTCAAGTGCACTCCATCCACTTTCTTGAACACGATGGTGCGCGTACTGGACGGTCTCATCAGTGAGTTTATGCTTGCCTACCTTGATGAAGCGATTGTGTGGTCAGATACTTGGGAGGGCCACGTGCGTCACATGTCACTAGTCTTAGAGTGACTGGCTATTAATGGACTTACGGTGACTTTTCCCAAGTGTCACTTAAGCAAGACATTAGTGGATTTTCTGAGCCACATCGTCAATTCCAAAGGTAACCGTCCTAGCCCCAAACATCTACACCTCATGCTGGAGTACCCGCAGCCCCATACAAGAAAGCAGTTAAGAAAATTTTTCGGGCTAATCTACTGGCTCCGTGAGTTTGTAGAAGAGTTCACCATTGTGATTGCACCCTTGTAGGCATTGTTTTCGAAGCAGAAATGATACTGCTGATCACCCGAGGCTGAGAAGGCACTCAAGTAAATCATACCAACTCACAAAGTCCTCAGCCTAACAAGGTACGACCCCACAATGAACCTCATTCTGCAGACTGTTGCGAGTCAGGAAGGCCTAGGTTTGGTGTTGTACCAGCTTGACGACGACAACACATTGTGTATCATTGACTATGCTAGGGCTAAGTTAGGCCCAACATAGCAATGAGACAGTGTCAATGAAAGAGAGCGCCTCGTGGTTATCTGAACCATGAAACAATATCGTCTATGTCTGGCCTACCGTCATTTCACACTGAAGACAGACAACCGGTGCCTTGTGTGGCTGCAAAATGAGAGACGCCTGTAATTAGCTTGCACTTTGGTCCCTACTACTGCAGGCGTACAATTTAAACATTGCATTCATGGAAAGGTCAGTGAGCTTCCTGATTCACTGTCATGGTTGCCATCCCCAGACGTAATTGTCGACGAAGCTGAATGTGAGGACATCCTACAGTCAACTTTACCTGCAGACATGAGGAACATCAATCTAAATCAGGTCAGTGTCGACGACAAATATCATTTGCATGCGCTGTACGACCGTGTCATACATAACTAAGCCCAGTGTCCAGTGTCGCAAAAGTACAGTGAGCTCTGTGCCGTCAGGATCCAAGATCGCTGGAGAGTAATAGACGGTCATGTTGAAAGTTGTTCGCCGAAAGATTGTGACCAATGGACTCTATTCGTACCCACTAGCGCACGCACCGCTGTGCTACACTACGCTCATGATGGGAACATCGCCAACCATCCAAGCATACAGCAGACTCAAAAAAATGCACGTGAAATATTCTACTGGCTAGGTATCGCACATAATGTGCGGAAGTACGTGAGCAAGTGCGTCAAATGTAACGGCATTAAATAGCGCTCTACTGACGGTACACAGCAACAAGCTCATGTTACCGCAGCACCATTTGAGACAGTCTCATTGGACTTAATGGATCCATACCATCGAACATCCAATGGCAAATGATTCACTCTAATCGTGACGGACTTGTTTCCATGTAGATCGGAGGTGTACACAATTTCTAGTGCACGTGCAACACTATCATTAAGACCCTGAACTCTTGAGTTTTTCCTGTTGGGTTTACCCCAAATATCTACTAACTGATAACCGAAACTCAGTTCATTAAGAAAAGGTGGCACGATGTCTGCCCGACGAGAGGTGTAACTTCTATCAAACAGCAATTTATAATCCTCGTGCTAACCCCACTGAGACACAACCAGGACATTAAAACACAACTGCGTCTCCGTGTTGGAGATAATCCCCAGAGCTGGGCGGAACAACTGCCGGCTGCTATGTTTACATTGAGATGCCACGTGAATGCAGCTTCAGGGAAGTCACCGGCAGCCATTCTGCTCTGTCACAATTTACCAGTGCCTGGTGAGTTCCAGTGCCCTCAGGCAAACGAACACTGCGGCCCAGAAAGTAGTGATGAACAGTGTGAGCAGTTGGCTGCAAAGAGGCATGAGGCACGTAACCACTAGCAAAGGTATATCCAGCAATAGGTGCAACATACCTGGTGTGCCAATGTCGGCGAGTTTCTGTCCACCGCAGTGATCTACGGCTAGCCGACACCGTCGATGCCAACGTCACGATACTGGGCACCCAAACACCCCCGCTGGGTGACAAACACACGCATGACACAACAATGTGTACCGATCTTGACAACACAGATGAAGGCGCTTTAAGGTGAGTATTCAACACATTGACGCCGTGCGCTCCAACCCCTCAGCCCCCTGAAGTTGATGCCTCGTCCAAAGAGCCCCTTTCAACCTCAGACATGCCTGTACTTCCACCAACATCGCGGCCCACCCCTGCCACTCCTCCAACTGCCTGAATTGTGATGCCTACAGCTGTTGCACCAGATAGTGCTTGCCTCTCGGCACAAGGGCCTTATTCATCATCAACAATTATCGCATCAGATCAAGAGGATCAGGAGACACCACATGATGACCATAAGGCTACAGTTTTGGCGTTTGCGTCATCGCCGAACCTCATTGACGAGCAATGGGCAGAGTCTAAACACACCATTTGAAATAGACACAGAGCCGGCACCTTGCAGCCTCCTGCTCCTTTTGTGTGCCTGGCGCACAACTGGCAAGCATCCCACAGGCAACTTCGTGACAACACGGAAGTTGGTGACAAAAGTAGTGACAATGGGGAAGACCAGCTGATCCGCCGTTCCAAGCGACTATACGCACTATCTGAAGCCTGTCCTGCCTGTGTGACTGTTGCAGTGCCACAATGCATAGGTAAGAGTATTGCTTGCAGGTCAATAGCCCATGGCAGCTCACCACAAGTGCATCGCCACTTGCAGCACTGTTGCCGACAGCAATGGGTCAAGACATGCAGCCAAGTGACAATGTGCGATGCACAGTCAGTCTCCAGGAGGGAGGCATATGATAAATGCCAAGCATGCCCAAATACCAGCCCGTCTGTTGCGCCGTGTTTGGATGCTCCATATCACCTCCAGTGATATGTCAGTGGTGCATGGGAATGGTAGTGGACAGGCCTGCTGTGCAGCCGGAGGTCATGTCTGCAGTCAACTCACGGGTGCACTTGAGCCAGGACGTTCGCCCATGACATTCCACATCACACAGTTTTCACATCGGTGTGTGTATGACGTCACCAACCAGCTGCAGCTGTGGATTATCACATACCAGCAATGATAAACCTGAACCTGCCTGACTAAATAAATTCAGAAGGAAAGGAAACCAAAGTAAAACAATTAATTGTGACTCTTCTAAATAGCCATAAACACAATATATTTTTTAGACTATAAAAATTAAATTTTAAATACCTGTTGCTGCAAACGATTATTTAGTGAAACAGAAATTTTACTATGTGTTTATAAAAGATGTTGGCACTGATAAATACAAAGATAATAACAAATATACATAATATACTCATGCTTTCTGCAATGCTACAAATTGATTAGAATATAGCAAATTAGCTTTTTTTCCAGGATTCGGCCTAAATTTGTTCTTGATAACACAAAACTAAGTAGTGTAGTTTTCCATGTACCACCTGCATCCATGTAAGACCAGCAACCCATTTTTCAACAAACTGTAAAGGAAACATTTTATTTCACTTTAGAGTTCAAATTTAATTGACTTTTGCTTAAAAACATATTTAAATGACATTAAATATTAATTGTATCAAATATTTGGACCACTTCTTAGGAAATTGATGATGCCACTAAAATATAAGCAGTATTCTGAACCATTTGACAAGGTGGAAGACAAACAAACTATGGTGAAACTGGCACACGCTGCAAGGCAAGAAGCCACGTGAATGCTCTGCAGTGACAGAAAGTGTGCTGTACTGTGGCGCATTCTGATGGAGCAATGAAACATTATTTCGGTCTTGGGTCACCACACTGACACTCAATGCGCTGCTAGTGCTTAGATGCTTGATAGTTGGGCTGGACGAGTGAGACTAAGGATCTAGGTGCAAGTTGGCTCGGCTCCGCTTGGCACTGTCCGGCATGTTGCAAGCTCAGTGTGTCCCAGTGGTCCGGCAACCGCAGACACAAACTGTACACATGGCCGTTGCCTTGGATAATAGTGATGTTCGTTTTGCGTATTTAGTGCTAAAGTTTGACATTAAATTGTTATATATATATATAATGATAAATCTTTCTAGCTGTCTTATATGTGTAAAGAACCAAACTGTCCAAAGCTTTATTTATTAAAAACCCTCATTTCCATGCATGACCCACACCCCAACTTATCAGTTTTTGAGAAAAAATATGTGGGTGGTACAAGTATAAATATGGTAGTTTGGTTTTATAACATCTAGAAGAAAAGTCTGACTACTAAATTTGACAAATAGAAAGAATAAATGAATTAATTTGTGGATCTATGCCATTGGTCAAGTTTTGTTAGCACAAAAAACACGTGATGTGAGAGGATTAAACCATCCATAAAAATTGATTTCCAGAATAATTTTGCCAGCTCCAACATAGTGGCACGAATATTTATCCAACCTTACAAATAATATTTTCTTACATAAATAACAGACAGCCAAACACCTAATACGAAAAAGAAAACTGTTACAAGTGAAACAGTGCACAGTACACATAAAACACGGCACAACACAATTTACAATAAACAAAACAGAAAAACAAAAGAATTTAAACAGCGGGAATCACATAAACAACTATCAGACAATACAAGTATCAGCCAACAAAATTCACTTTGCATTATAAACTGAAAATTATTAGTGAAATGCAGTATTTTTTTATTGGCTGAATCCCTTGTTGTCTCATAGTTGTTAGTGTGTTCTTCTGCTGTTGCAATTCTTTGTCGATTGGAACTTATGTATGCTGTCCCCTCAGACAATCAAAATTAAGTAATGAAGATTGTCCACAAACTCATTCATTCTCATAAAGTCCCATCGCAGCATTGTTTCAAAGATTTCAAACAGGCAGACTAATAGCAATAAATCTATTAAACTAGCAGCATAACCCTTAACTTCACAGCACTGCAGAAAAGACAATTGTATTACTTTTAAAATTACTTTATTTCTTTCTTTAGATGTTGGTGTAGTTATTAGTTGCAGAATTGTTTTTATATAACCTGAATATTGCAATTTATAAACTCATAACATTGTAATACATTAGATCCCCAATTTTAAGTACCTTGGATTTAACAATTGTAGGTATTTGTACACTCTCAGAAATCCTAAAAAAATTAACACTTATTGAAATATATTTTAAGGAATTACATGTAAAATGGTTAAAAAATATATCAAATTCATGGTGAGAAAATGAGTTGCAGTTATTACTTGGCAAGTCACAATGTTAAAGACTAAATAAAAATTGGAGAAAAATTGTTTTAAGATGTGGCAGTGACAGCCACAGCCACCCATGCCAAGCCAGTCCACTCCTCCTTGCATTACTTAAACGTACTAGGGTCTGAAAATAGGCAGTATTACAGTTGCATCATTCCAGCACAATCTGCCCCTGTGAGCAGAGTGCAAGGGGCTCTGTGAACGGGGTCTTAACGGTGAAACCCTCTACTGTCAGTAATCCTTTGCTGATCCGAGTGCAGTGATCTAAATAATCTTCCTATCTTGGCGTTGTGGAGGGACATAAGAACCGGAGGTTCTGGTGGACTGTCTGGAAGGAACAAAGTTGTCGGGAGGGAGGTGGGCAGGTGCTTGGGTTACAGAAGAAGAAGCATGTGCTGGGTCAGGGGTGACAGATGGGGTTGATGACATGGAAAAGCTGTGGATGGGAGCCTCTCTGTTATCGGAAGGGGGTGAGTGGAGACACAGCCTTGGGAACTGAGAGACAGCCGGAACTAGTAAGCATCAGTCTTACAGTTCGTATCCCACGATGGCTTGATGCTCACTACAAACTCTCAGAAAAAAAACTGGGCAAAACACAGCCTCTTCTTGAAATGGATTAATACTTTTAATAGTCTAGCTCCCTATTTTATGACTCGGCCCCCTCGAGTCCCTAAGATTATGACGGCAGCAGGAACAGGCGTCACAGAAAATCGCCTATCGCATATGTCTCGCTCGTGTGGGATTTGGGAAGAAACTAAAAGGACGCCGCTAATAGCATCACTTCAAACAATAATCAAAGGGGAATTTGAAAAACTCTCTATGCTAGGAGCAAGCCAACTCCGGTGATACTGGTTAAAATTTCTCAACTGTGTATTCTGCTGAATATTCCAGTACTTTCAGTCATGGCATAGCTAAAATTATAGCCATTAATATTCCAAACAAAATTATGCTTATAAAATTAAGTCAAATTTTGATCATCAGGTTATCAAAGACCTAAGGGGCTTTCTTAATTTAATAAAATTACTATAGCATTTCTCTGAAATTAAAAGTCTTTCATCATTGATTTGTAACATTAACTTACACATTTCCATTACACAAAGTAAATTAACAGAGTAAAAAGGGAGTAAAAATGAAATGACATTGTCATCTGTAATCTCATTACAGTTCCAGGGATCTATTCAGACAGGATGCACACCAGCCACAAGGGATTGCTGGAACCCCTGTCCTACTGGGAGAGCTGTGTGGCTGGTTGCATCGGTATTGATAGCTTAGGGACAGCCCTTCTGGTGACCCAGACAGTGTGTAGACAAGGCAACAGGGTTGGGGAAGGCAGTGTCCACAGTCAGGAGGCCGTGAGGAGGCACTAAGGAAGAATGTAATTGTGGCGCGTTATCTCTATGTCACCATGTCTACCTCTCTCGCCTTGCGTCGAGAGTTTACAATTCTCACTTGACCCCCATCATTATTACCACAAAATTAATTTTGACTGGATTTAACATGTACATTGTTAAAACAATTAACTTGGTGCATGTAAATGTATTTGAACAGCACATTACGTAAAATGTGCATTTCACATCATCGGATAGGACAATGTTTGTGCTACCTATCAACAATATGTAGAAATGTTTTCACTGCCACTGCAATGTCAGTTTTTCGAAATAAATTATACATTTGTGCATTGCAAACTCCAGATTTGTTACTACACAACATACTGACTTTGACAGTAATGCCTTGTAACCACTATAAATCTAATTTTTGATGATTATACATAAGTTAATACAGTGATGTTATCTATCATCCATCTCGTGAATGATCACAGAGTTGCGCTACCTTTCTGCTTTGTACAGGACTTTTCCTTACATTCACATACAATAATTTGTAAGTTATATTTTACTAATTTACTTAATATTAAATGTTGAGTGATTGTTTTTATTGATACTTCAGTTAATACCAAAGATATATAAATCTGTGAAATGAATAAATACATCTACTTTTTTCTTTTTTACTCTTGCAAATATTTACATATTGAGGCAGTACCCCATAATAAAAGACACCAGCCACAGCTTACACTTAATGAGATTTTAGGGTTCTGAAACATCAGTATTAAACAAGTGTGGCTGCAGTGAAGAAATGGCTTACTGACTTTGCAAGTAGTGTTTCTGATTTATTTATTTGAACTATGTACTTTTTACACACAAGAAAAAATACATTAGTTTGTTCAAAGTTTTACTGGAGGTGATGAGCATGATCGCGCCACAAGTAAGGGACTACAACATGTTTCTCTTCCTTGAGGTTTTAACTCAAAGGCTATGCCCACTTCCAGGATGTGTAGAAAGCAAAACGACTACCAAGTCATTTTAATTTTAAGGAGCAATGAATGTTCTTATATTTTAACTATTTAGGAAGAAAACAAAATATCTATTTGGCATTTTGGCCCCGCTTTTTGCCAATGAGCAGCACAACTGACTAAGACTGCCCGCCTTGCGATATATATATATATATATATATATATATATATATATATATATATATGCTGACGCTGTTAGAGTTTTATTTTTAGTTTGGCATATACACGAATTAGACACCAGCAAGAACAATTTTAAATACTTTTTATTTTACTTTTACTTGGAGTACACAAACTACACAAGCAATGTCCCGCCGTATTGCATCATGTACTACCTTTTCAGACACTGGATAGTGTTACCAACTCTACAGTTCAATCACTGAAAATATACAAATTGTAACTTAATTTACCCAGTCAACACTCTCCCCATAAATTAAAGTTGCAATGTACTTAGTCCAACCATCACCATTTTGAACACAACAATCTTCTTTTGGCAAAACACAAAAAACAAGGATTTTACCAATTTTATACATACACATAACTGGGTCAACCATAAACTTATTAGCTATTTAACAAGAACAATTAAATTCACAGCTTTGGTGTACATATCATTCAAACACAATCTTATTTGCTAATTTGCAAAAAACCGTGGAACTCACAGCTTTGGTGAATATATCAGCCAATTGGCTGTCAGTAGGACAGTATTTCAGAATGAAACCTTCCTGATTTTGACCTTATAGACATACTACCATTTTTAATCATATTGATTATACTTTGGTTGTCAATGTTAAGGTTCACTGGAATAACCTCACCTGTCAGTTCCTTATAAAATGATCTCAAGAAAAGGACTTCCTTGACACACTCACTGGCGGCGATTAACTCGCTTTCTGCTGTGCTGAGTGACACAATCGGCTGACGCCTTGTAGACCAGGCGATTGGGCTTCCCATGTACATAATGACATAACCTGAAGTACTTCTTCGTGTTGTCTCGTCATCAGCATAATCTGCATCACTGTAGGCATCTATCACTGAAGCACTTTGATCAACTGAATACCTGAGTCCTAGAGTCTTCGTTCCTTGGAGATACCGGAGTATCCGTTTTATTTTCTTCACATCCTGCACAGTGGGATTTTCCATTTTTCTTGATGCTGCGTTGACTGCGAAAGTTATATCTGGTCTGGTCCTATTTGCCAAGTACAATAGACTGCCGACCGCTTCTCTGTATGGAAAATTTATGCATGTTTTTCCATCGCAATCTTCAGAATTATCACTACCCGAAACTGCAGGAGTTTTTGCAGGTTTTGTGCAGTCCATATTGAATGTCTTCAGCAACTGGTCAACATACGTCTCTTGATGGATGCTGATGAAACTACTTGTATTTACCATTTCAATGCCCACAAAAGTTTTAGGGTTGTCAGTGATTTTGACCTCAAATTCTGTTTGTAGTTTCAACATGAGTTCATCAATCTTGTCGTTCTTTTTTGAAACCACCAGACCGTCATCTACCCAGATTGCTAGAATCAGGTCTCCTTCTTCATTCTTGAAGACTGATTTGTCAGTCGTGAGTTGAAGCAAACCATGTTCCTTGAGAAAATCTACAAGCCTTTTATTCCAGGCACGAGGGGCTTGTCTGAGTCCATAGAGAGATTTCTTCAGTTTAATGACAGAGCCTTTTTCACTTTCAAAACCTTCAGGTGTGAGCATGAAGATATCTTGTTCTAAAGTGCCGTACAGAAAGGCAGTTTTTATGTCAAACTGCTTGAAGGACATATTTTCCATTTTAGCATAGGCTATGATGAATCTCAAAGTATTCATTGACACGACAGAACTGAATGTTTCATCAAAATCAAGTCCTGCCTTCTGCTCACAGCCACGCACGACAAGTCTGGCTTTATACCTGCTTCCGTCTTTTACCCTGAATACCCATCTGCTGGAGAGTAACTTTTGATCTCTTGGGATTTCATTTTCATTTACAAACTGAAAAACACCATTCTTTCTTAGTGAAGACTTTTCTTCCTCAATAGCTTTTAGCCATTTATCCTGATCTTCACCAGAGGTAGCTTCTTGGTACGACAACATCACATATTCTTGTAAATATGGAGGTTTTCTTTTTGTTCGTTCTCTTCTGCACTGGTCATTATTATTTTCCACATTCGCATCTGCTTCATGTCTTAGTTCAGGCTGTCTTGATGTTTCTGGTTTGTCCAAGGGGAAACCATAGAATGGTTCATCATCTTGGTCATCTTGAGACATTTTTGGCCTTCTCACTTCCTCATTATCAACCAGTTTCAGTGATGTTTCCTCATAGTCCTCAGTCGAAACTGTAGGCCAAACTGTCATTATTTCATGTGATGAGTTGTCAGTTGCAGAGGCCTCGGTTGACGTTACAAATGTTACATCCCTCGAGAGCTCAATTTTTCTTTTTTGTATGTTCCACAGCCTGTAACCATTGGTTGCATATCCAACCATGACAAGTTTCTTACATCTCATATCAAGTTTTCCTAACTTCTTCAAATTTTTCGCATAGACTATGGATCCGAATAATCTTAGCTTAGACAGGTCTGGTCTTTTATTGTACCACATTTCAGCAGGAGTTGTAACAACTGTGGAGGATGGACTTCTATTCAACAAATATGTTGCAGTGCGCAAGGCCTCTCCCCACAATTCTTTCTTCAGTCCTGAGTCAAAAAGTAGTTCTCTAGTTTTCTCCATTAATGTTCGGTTCAGTCGCTCTGCCCGTCCATTCAGTTGCGGAGTTGCTGTCGGGGCATAGTCCATCTTTGTTCCTCGTTCTCGACACCAGTCGGTGAGTTCGTTAGCTACATATTCACCTCCCATATCACAGCGAATTTTGGGGACACGTAAGTTCCATTTCGATTCAGCCTAAACAATGTAGCTACGGACAGCATTACAAACATCTGATTTATTTTTAATCAGAGATATCACACAGAAATGTGTATAATCATCCAAAAGAGTTACAAAGTACTTGTAACCATCCCAGGTCAAGTCAAGTGGCCCACACACATCAGTGTGTATTATTTCCAGTGGTCTCGTAGCCCTGTCTCTTGCATCCCCAAAATGTTTTCTTGTATGCTTGGATGTTAAACAAGTTTCACACTGGAACTTACCCGTACTGAATTTAAGTTTCTCGAGTCCAGATGACAAGGTAGTCAGTTTCTTCATACTGTCTACATTCAGATGCCCAACTCTTCTATGCCAGAGATTGAGATCAGCTGTATGATTAGTCTCTGACAGAAGTGTCGTTTCACAGCAGTTCAGTTTTATATTGTAAAGTCCAGCACTGTCCTTGTCACCTACGATCTTAGTTTCTCCCTTTAGGATTTCTACAGTGTCATCTGTAAATTTGACAACACCTCCATTTTCTGTAATTTTGTGCACTGATATCAAATTCCTTGTTAAACTTGGTACATACAGTACATCTTTCAATACACATTCTTCGTACTCAATGTCACCCTTCAGCTCTGCGCACATGTTTTCATTTTTCTTTGATGTCATGATTTCAGATTCAATGCCATTTATGTTGGTCAAAAGATCACTGCTGTTTATCATGTGAGAAGTGCAGCCTGAATCTAATACCCATGCTCCCTCTGAGTTTACTCTCTTTGATTCTGTCAGAAATGCAACCTTATCCCTATTACTTGCTGCAGGTTTGTTGTTTCTGTTCCTAAAGTAGCAATTCTGTTCAATATGGTTATCTTTTTTGCAAATTTTACACCCTGACTGTTTTTGCATGCAATTTCTGGCAATGTGACCCTTATTATTGCATTTAAAGCAAATTGTGGTTTTATTTACAGTTTTAAATGCTACATTGTCATGTGTTTTGTTGGTGTAGCACCTGTCTTCTTCAACTAACAACCTAGCAGTCAGATTCAATAATGTCCTATCACTCTTGGGAGTAGATTCCCAGGCAGTCAAAAAATGTTTAAATCTGTCTGGCAATGATGACAAAATTTTCCCCATCATTGTCTCATCATCAACAACGTGGCCTACACTTCTTAACTTCACAAAAAGGTTTTGCAATTCTGATAGACCAGATGCAACCTTCTCAATTTTATAATTAAAAAACGTTTGCAACAACGAACTTTTATTATGACTGCTATCTCTCTCATAAATCGAACACAGTTTGTCAAGCATCTCCTTTGCCGAGTTAAAAGACATGATAAATTGGATATTACCTTTGTCAATTGTTGCTATGATGTACCTCTGGGCTTTGGCCTCCTTCTTGTTCCAATTTGTATTTTTGCGTTCATCTTCCGTAGCCTCGGTGCTGACAACATCATATACATCTGCCGCCTTCAATAGCACGACTATTTGGAACTTCCAAATACTAAAATTTGAATGACCTTTAAGTTTCTCCACATGGGCAAAATCTTCTGATGCTGTAGCCATTTTTTCTTTGTTTCGTTTCCGTTCACACGCACGCGAGACGCGGCACTAATATACTGTTCTTGCAGTATTATTTTGCGCCAGACGTATCTGGGCCCATTACCTGTTAGAGTTTTATTTTTAGTTTGGCATATACACGAATTAGAAACCAGCAAGAACAATTTTAAATAGTTTTTATTTTACTTTTACTCGGAGTACACAAACTACACAAGCAATGTTCCGCCATATTGCATTATGTACTACCTTTTCAGACACTGGATAGTGTTACCAACTCTACAGTTCAATCACTGAAAATATACAAATTGTAACTTAATTTACCCAGTCAACAGACGCTACCCTGCACCCCGCTTCCCGGAGGACTGGTGCAGCCTCAAAGAGTGTCATCTCGCTCCAAGAATGTTCTAGGCCCAGAAATTAGAGTAAATTAATATATGCAGAAACATAAGGGAAAAACTTTGAATATAGCAAGGATTTAGCAAAAAATATAAATTAAAAATTATTTCACTGCAACTAATTTATTTTGAAAGGAATGTTTATGATTTTAACAGTTACATCAGCAGCCTAGGGAATTCTAGAGGGATCCATACTTATTACTACAGCCACACCCGACAGTAACTTTAAGTCTATGATCACAATTATTTAATTAATTCTAAATAAGAACGTGTGTCGAATAACTGTTCCACAATTTTGTTAAAAACAGTGTCTACTATGATAACTATAACTAATTTTTCAAAACATAATACCAAAAGGTTTCAGCTAACTATGCAATTAAAGAAATTCTCAGGATGAAGTATCCAACACTATATAATTTTTTGTCCAAAAGAAGTTAATAATAAAAAAAAACATTTTTTATAAAACTATGCAACAATTTTTTGATATCTACCTGGCCTTAAAAATATTCAACATTTTAACATCACTGGCATTACTGTACATAACAAAATCAAACTAATTTAGCATCCTTGGCTTACATATTGAGACATTACCACCATAATAAAGACACCAGCCACAGCTTAAACAATGAGATGTTAGGGTTCTGAAAAGTCAATATTAAAAAAGGGTGGCTTTGCACTCGCATAACTCACTTAGGAACTCTGTTTTCTCATTTTTATTGGGACAAGGGTCGGTTATATCTGCCATTCAGAAATGTGCTAACTGTCTTTTGATATAAATTAATATTTGAACTACCACTCACCTTATTTTTCTATTAAACACAACAGAAGCAGAACTATACGTTCAAAGAAGTCTTTCGGGAACTCGATTTTCTTATTTTATGGGACAAGGTTCAGTCATATCTACCATTCAGAGGTGTGTTTTTAATTGGAGGACATCTATCTATTGATATAAATTTACATTTAAACTATCACTTGCCTAATTTTTCTTTTGACATTTCTTGTCAAAAAAAAATTATAAGTAAATATTTTGAACTATAATAAAAATTATGTTAGGGTAGATTTAAAGAGTCTATTATTTTGTAGTTAACGCCTACTACCTCGGGTGGGATCGGGATAGCGAACTACGCTGTTGATGTGAGTGATTGGGCGCCAGCAATACTCCCCAGGTACTGCACTTCGAGACTCTTAGGCTTCAGGGTGTGGTTTGTTCGGTGTGTTCGGTATCCCACACGATGTGTTGATGGGAGTGATTGAATGCCACTTAACGATGGGTGATTGAAAGCCACTTAATGCGCGGCGCTTTGATGTGCGTGACTGAGTGGTGAAAGCACTTGAATGGATTAACACATATGACACTGACTATACCAGAACTACACACTTACTGGATGTTGGCCCCCAGTACGCCTGATAACTTACGTTGCCTATATTAGCAATATTAGGTGTCTAGAAATTATGTAAACAGTATTTCACTTACAGATGATTTATTGCGCTTACGGTACATTGTGCCAAAATAATGTCTGAATTATGCACGCAGCGAGGTAAACGTAGTGATGCGTCCTTTGCAGTAACAATAACCCTAAAGCACACGATAGTGCACGTGATAGTGAACTTTGCGTAGTGACTACGACCGGCTGGTATATCGCACGTGGTTGGTGAGTGATCAGTGTGGAGCTGGTGTACGAGGTGAGTCTACGACACCTGAAGGTGCACCTCCTTAAGCAGCGAGGGACTGGCGGCCACTATGATGGACCATCAGGTTCACTTGGAAGCTGGCGTAGCGAGTTGAGTTGCGGTGAGCACGTGCCTAACTAACGTGTCACAAGGCAGCCGTTCCCGTGCACGTTGTAGTGTGGTAGGGCTCTACAAGTGATGTTAGCGGTACAGTGCGAAAACTGTGGCGAGCTATGCTAGGCCGGTGGTGGGGTGAGTGGCACGTAACACGCTGCACACAGAGTGATGCTCTCAACGAGATGAATTG
>PNEQ01078755.1:0-19608 GCA_003012365.1 Medauroidea extradentata
TTCATACGTTCTATTTACACTCATTACATGTGCAAAGCTAATGCTAGTGTTGATCTATACGCTAGATACCCACACCCCCATTAATGTTAACGTACAGATCATTTCTGATTACGTTATACGTTACAAAAAAATTGTAATATGGACCCTATACCGACTTTTCAGCGTATTGGTTAAATAACACATATTGCAGTATTACAACGGAAATAATGCAAAGACGTTTATGACGAAAGACCCTTACTTTGTACTAAGCGGCCTCCGTAGGTAGGCTGTGTTTGTGTGTGAGGTAGGAGAGGTAAGGTTGCTGTTGGCCAACGTATATAATATCGCCTCTCCGCGCCAGCTATTCCGAAGGCGTGCAGCGCTTTACAATTATCCCTTTTCCTATGGGACTTTAAGCGGCGACCAGATTATTTTATTTGTGGCTAGCATAGTTCAAAGTCTAACGCTTGTTTCTATAGTTGTGTTTTTCGAATCCGGTTGTTATTTTTCCATACACGGCAGTCTGAAACCCCAACTTTTGGCCAGTTTGATGGGCTCGCAAATGATGTTTTAAGTAACCGTGCTGAATTTTAGAAACTATAGTGAAATAGTTTGAAGTTTGTGTTCTTTTCGTAGATATACAAACATGATGCGTGTTTAGTAGTTTCGGCAAAAAAAAAAAAAAGAGAATCGCAACTTGCAGCAACGCATTTCAAGCACAGGTAGGGAGGCCCCTTAATTTGTGATCTTTGAACACAGTCGGCCTGCTGAGTTTCCGAAGGTGTGTACATGTGCCTGAAGACAGGAACATATCCCAGTTCCTGACACGTTGCATCTGTTATCGTCGGTGGAAGCCAGCAACGTTTCGTCTGTGTTATCTTTGTTGTTTCATGTGTGGCTTTTCCCCAGTGTTTGCATTATAAAGTAAATAAAGATTGCTGATTTAGGATTGTGAGCGAAGGAAGTATTTCATAAATTGATAAGTTGTTTATCTATATAATATAAACACTGGATTTAAGTGGGAGGGAAGTAGGCGGAGATTGAGCCTGACCGCCCTGATTGCAGCGCCAAAGACGCACAACACTCTCGGTAACTTGGTGAACTGCAGCCAAAAACAAGGAGGTCCAGTTTCAAGGCGAGTGTCTAGACCTGTTCTTCTACGACTGTGGTTCACACCCATCCGTGTCTCTTGTCATTTGGTTGTCCTCGTACATTGTTGTTGCCATTTTCCATACACCGTCCTATGTGGTTTAATATTATGGTTTTTTTTGTTTATTTTTGTGTCGTCGTATTTCTGGATAAAACAACTATTATTCCTTTCCAGAATTGTATGTGTGGTATATGTTTGTTGACAGCATCTAACACTGTTTTTTGCTTTCTGTTTTAGTGTATTTTTTGCAACTGCAGGGCCACAGCTGGCGCAGTGGCTAGAGCACTCGCCTCCCACCAAGGCGATCCGAGTTCGACTCACGTCGGTGGTGGTCCCGGGATTTTCTCACGTAAGAATCGTGCCGGACGTTGCCTCTGGTCGACGGGTTTTCTTGGAGATCTCCCGTTTCTCCACCCCTTAATTCAGATGTTGCCCCGTAGTCACATCATACCACTCCTCAGCAGCGCTAAAGACCTCGATGTTTCGGCCACGATCCATCATTTCTACTGTTTTCACGTAAATTATTATTTTTTATTCCTAAAGTTAAGCAGACATCGATAAACCGTTGCACAGTTTTGCAAACTATTTTTATAAATGTGTAGTCAAATATTTTTCTAGGTAAAACACAAATATTATATGGATTTATCCAATTAATTCATAAATGGAAATTTACTTAATCGCATACACTTTAAAAAATTGTTTGTTAATTTGCCACACGTCCGTATAGAAGTGCTAAGAAAGTAGATATAGTAGAATTGTTTCCCAGACATCCATAATTGCAATCCTTAACTTGTTATAAAACAGTCAAATGTATACTAAGTTACTAGACTTGCATTGTAACAAGTGTAAAAGTTTGCATATTTACAAGGCGGAAGTACGGTAACTGTCCCACACTGTATTTGGTTTAATTACTTCCTAAACATTTTAGGAAGTTATTTTACAGTGTAATTGAGAAGTCCAGTTCCAAAACCCCCCTTGTCCACTTTCACTAGAAGTGAACAAACCGCGAAAAACAGACTTGTAAGCCCATTTGTAACATGGCCGAAGCATTTTTTCAAAGTGTCTCTGTTATTGAATATGGCGAGTTTTGGAAACTCACGTCAACTTAAGCCCACATTTAAAAGCTACACAAAACTTTTCAGAACTCATTTTTCCTTGTTGATGAACAAGAAGAGTTTTGGAACTGGACTACTCAATTTGCTTAAACCATTGTGTGTTTTGTTTTGAAAATTACTTAATATTAACGCATTTTTAAAAACAAAACTGTGCAAAGTTTTACGATATCTGCTCTCGTTTAGGTTAAACAATTAATATCTGAAATGCTGTAGATATTATATATCATGGCCTTAAGTGCTGACCAAAATCTCTTTACTTAACCTTTTTTAACTGGAAACATCCGCTCTAAACGACGCATGTCCACAAAACCGGTTTAGATTATTATAACTTTTTACCAATTTTAATTTATTCCATCACTAGGACTGTCTGTGGCTGTGCATTACTTTCGTCACTGAATAAATAAGTAGTAATAGAGGCGACAAGAAAAAACATTTTTATAGTTGTTATCGTATCAACTCTCGGGGCGAACAGAAAAATAAACAATTCCATGTGGGTTAGAGACATTCAAGTATGTAACAGCTTGCATTGCTTGAAATACTGATTAGTTTGTGATTTAACTAAATATTTAGAAATAATATACAAGACGATTCGATACTCAACAAGAGAAAACAACTAACTATAACTTATTAGAAGCGACATCATGGAGCTTTCAACCATTGTTATGGTACAAGCTCTCGGGGCGTACAGGAAAGTAAACAAAGCCATATGGAATTTTAGATATTGGACCAAACAACCGCTTATATTTCAATAAATACTGTAATTTGTTTGCGTCTTGTTTATATATGTATTAATGGTAAATGTAACGTAACTTACATGTAAATTCCTTCCCAGATAATGAAATAGGTCCTACCACGGTCGTAGAAGAACAGGTCTGAACATTCGCCTATCTACCAATGTATTTTGCTTGACCCTCTTGTTGTTTGGCTGTAGTTTGTCAAGTTACCGAGAATGTTGTATTTTTTGGCGCTGTAATTCGGGCTGTCAACCTCAAACTCCGCTCCCTTTTTTCCATTGTTATCATTATAAAGTAAATAAAGATTGCTGGAACCTTTTCTTAAAAAATTTGTGAGCGAAGAGAGTATTTCATAAATTGATACAAAATACGTTTTCATAAATTGTTTATGAAGTGGGCGGAGTTTGAGTCAGACCGCCCTAACTGCAGCGCCAATAAAATACAATATTCTCGGTAACTTGGTGAACTGCAGCCAAACAACAAGGGGGTCAAGTTTCTAGGCGAGTGTCCAGACCTGTTCTTTTACGGTCGTGGGTCCTACTGAACTGCAGTCTAACCAAACTTCTGCGAACTCCGGCATGACAATCCACAGAGAAAACTAGTGCGATAAATATCTCGTATTGTCGCTTCTGTTACTGCTTATTTATTCTGTGGTTTCGTCTCGACGCCAAGTCGCCAGTGCTCAGTTCGGCGAACCGCCTTGTGAAGATTTCCCCTCTCACCAGTCGTCAGACGTGCTTAAAAGGTTTTCACTTACGCCGTCCGTCTACGTCCGTGTGTACACCTCATGCATAATGGACGAGTACGTCCCAAGTCTGGGGGACGGTAAGACGTCGGCGAGCACCAGCGAAGGAGGAAGATAAATAAAGTGTAGTGGTGACACTGGGGAGAGAAGTCGTCTGGCAGTTGGCAGTCCCGGACCGCGACTGCCTGGGGGAAGATGAATTCGCCCTGGCAGATGGCGCTGATAGCGCTGGGGAAACAAACGAGCGACGAGGCGCGAGAAGGAATCCCTTCAACGGCGGAACTCAGTCGCTCGCGTGTGGTGGTTGGAACATCTTCACAAGCTGCATTTACGTCATTTGTATACGACTCTCCTAGTTTTAAACAGTATATTTGTATTTTACACCTTTTTTATTTTGTACACGTTTTGTGCAATTTATATGTTTCCCACCTCTTCCTGTAGCTGGAGTTCATCTAAGCAGACAGTTATTTATAATTGGTCGACGTTATGCATACATACACTGCCAACCCTTACGTGTGTATATATATATATATATATATATATATATATATATATATATATATATATATATATAATCTTTTTGAAATCTGAATAAATTATTCAAAATAGTATTTTAGCAATATATTCTGCTATAAATGTTGACTTTATAAGAATGAAACCTTTTTATAAGTCTTAAAAGGATTTAGCATGTTTTACTGATACCTTAGAATTATGGCGTATAACATCATCCAGTTAATGCAGGGTACAACTGAAACACTTTACAAGCGTTAATGTATAAACGTTTGTGTATTAGTACTGTTACTATTATTTGGGGAATTATTTAGAGTATTTTAAGGGCACTCAAAAGATTAAAATGGTTTCGAAAAATGGTCTAAGATAATACGCAAATAAACTATCACGCCAGTAAACACTATCCAACTGAACTGCTTCCCCTACAAAAATTAAATTCGTCCGCGAGGCAACTTTTAGAGTTCTTCATGAGAACTGTTTTGTTACTAGCGTCCAGCTATTATGTAAGTCGTTACTAACTGATGACTCTTTTAAAATGATTGTCATTGCTTTGGTGTAGTAAGATACTCAAAATAAACCGTTTATAAGACTTAACGTTAGAAGAACCTACGTAAATGTACCAAAGAGGCAGATTGTGATCGAGAAGAATAATTGACACTTTAGTGTTTTGGGCTACAGGCAGTCCTATAAGTGCCAAGCGGAAATATTTCTGGGCTTTTCAATTTTACAATTTATGGGTTGGAGTAAAGGGAGGATATTGATTTTACATTTTCTTTGGGACAAGTCAATAGCCAAACATGGACAAATGAAATTGGAACGTGCACTTTAACATTTCTTCACGAAAACCATTACAATAAACTTATTGTGATTTTTTCTCAAAATATTTCGAAACACAATAGAAATAAAGCTATTGTACCCATTTACGTACCTCTTTTTGCTGTTTAAACACTTCATTATACCCAAAATCACACACAAATAAGGTTCCCAGGTCATTATCAGAATCATGGGGATTCCGTACACCGTACGATTAAGAAGCGAAATAAACAATCTTTAAAAATCATGTTCAGTCTACACTCTAACGCAGTGAACACGATTGGAAAATCTTAAGTTAGAGGATGTCAAATAATTGAAGAAGCTAACAAAAGAGCTAGACAGGAATCGCAATGCAAATTAGGATATTCAGAAAGTAAATTGTAATTTCTGGACAATCATTGATGCAAGTAAAAATACTCCTAACATTCTATTCTACAAAACAGACTAAAATAGAGAGATTGCAAGACGATTCTCGTAAAAATTATGTCACCCAGTTCGTCACCTTAGTGCCTGAGTTCAATGCCACAAGACAACACAGATGTAATATTAAGTATCATTTAGAAGTGTGGTCTTCAATTTATGTGCATTGCCAATGATTCATCGTCGTGTTTTTCGGTAATTTGCTTGCGCAAAATGAATACACCAAGTATGATAATTGGTGTGCTGAAAGAGTGTAGAGGTCTGATGCCATAGTGAACCAAGTACATTTTACTAAACGTTCAGAAAATAAAACAAGTTTTAACTCAGATATGAACCCTGAAATTCTGCATTAGTATGCATAAGGTATTATATATTACATTAAATGACCGTCTTTGATAAGCCATACATATATCTAAGGATAAAAAAAATGAAAACAATTTCAAAGTGTCATGATGAAAAAGTGAATTCAGCTTGGTATCAGTCCGTCCGGTTATTATATATCTGAATTAAATAATTCATGATTGCTTTTCAGAAACAAAATTTTTAACTTGCGGTATTTAAAAACTCAGAATAAACATTAAAACTTTGTATGAAACATTGGAACATATTCGTGATTTTTTAAAAAATGTTTTTGTTAGTATCATCCGGAATTACTTAATCTTAAACATATCAAGGAGAACGATTAATTATTCTATAAAATTGCCAATATTGAAATGTAATAAATTCGCTTTCCTGTAAAATATAGTATTTTAAATAAGTAGACTACTTATCATAGGATGCCATATAATACTATATATATATATATATATATATATATATATATATATATATATATATAGGTGTATGTAAATAAATATATTATTATTACCCTATACAGGAGAACGTTTAAACTCTAACCGAGCATCGCATCACTTCCCCTCATTTGTTGAATCTCTTCATTATTTCACTATGTTCATTCATTCTCTCCTCTGTCCAAATTTCGCCGTTGTTTTAATCTGTGTTTCTGTTTCAAATTTCTGATATTTAATTTCATTTCTCAATTTTCTTATTCCCTTAATATCCTTTTCTTAAATTATCAGAAGTTCTTGACGTATTTTCTTCTTCCAATTAGTCCTTAAACTTGCTTGCGATGATGATGAAAAATTTCTTCGTACATAAACTTACATCCTGTTCTTCTTACGATATATTTGACAGGTGTCACGACAAAGAATATATGTATATATATATATATATATGTATATATATATATATATATATATACACGTGTGTGTGTGTATTTATATGTGTATGTGTGTGTGTGTGTAATGCGAGTTAAGTTGGGCACATTGCGAGGTGACCGCGTAGTTGGTTCCACGTATCGATTTTATCGTAAAAGAAAGACGGGATGGGTGAAGTATTACGTAACGAATCTCTATAGGGAGATCGTTAGCTAGCGTGGAAGACGAAGGAAATGTCCCGAGAATAATGAACCCTTCGCTCGCGCGGCTCGTCTCCTGAGAACAACCCCGTCAGACACAAATTGGGCCTTTGTTAGAACAAGGGAGGGTGGGCTTGAGGGGATGGATTCTGCGGTAGCTGGGGCGTCGCCTTGCCAGGCCTGTCTACCTCCGCCCTCCCTCCCTCCTTCCCAATAAAGTGCCTGCCACGGAACGCATTCGAACAGTCAAATTCAAACAGATACGTCTCGGATCCCGCCCTCCCACGATTTCATCCAACCCTCGTTGTGTAGCTGTTAACCCATTCTCCCGAGTCTTTGTCATTGAGAGGCCAATTACTTCCACGGACGACGTCGGACTGGAGGGTCGCCGAAGATACAGCCCCATGTACACCGCCAGAGTGGACCGGAGACAACAATGCTGACTGTCTCATGCCACTGTACATATATTTGTAACCTGAGACGTTGCTACACTGTAAAATATCATGGTTTATAGGGGCAGTACACCGATTAATATAATTGTTTTAATAATCGTTATGTTTGTACGAGATATATTTCGTTTTGCAGACATACTTGGTGACAATTTTTTTTAATGCAATGCAAACTCTTCAACTTTCATACTTTTTATGTACAGTGGCATATAATAGTCGAAAGTTGCAAGATACGTATTTATACTTGAAAGGATACCTAACTGACTTACATAAACAAAATAAAAACCGGATTAATTTTTTTTTCATAAAGTTGGCATATTTTTATCCGAAGTTCGGGAATTTTTTATGTAGAAAAATTAGACAAAATAATTCGGTTTTTTTACATTCCTTCACGTAGCCCGTGACGCTGTCCGTCAATGCGAATTACTTCACTTCGGTTAATAAGTTGGTTTTCCTTCCACGCATAAATCCATTATATGCAAATTTAGACCTTGAAAGTTTACAAATTTTGTAACAGTGTATGTAGAAAAAAACATATAATATCTCATACAAATATAAAAACTATTAAAATAATCAGATTTTGCAGTGAACCGCTTTCTTGTAAAATAGGTATGGTAAAACTGAATCCCATACATGAATGAAATAGTAACGCACGTGTGTGTGAGAGTGTGTATATACATACACGCCTATACACACACATACACACCAATACACACACACACACACACACACACATATATATATATATATATATATATATATATATATATATATATATATATATATATATATATATATATAGGAAACGGAATGTTACCAGACTTATGTATTAACAACGCTTAACATCTCTGTTCTAAATACAATATTAATTATGGTAATTTTTGTGGTGTGTATAGTTTTAAAACTTCCAGCAATCTTTAGTGTTTTTACAGTATATGAATGAATATGAAAACAGTGTATATATATATATATATATATACATATATATAAGAATAGTAATTCTAGAATATAGTTAGAATTAATTGGTTTGTCGACATACGCCATTGCTCATGTTTTGCTGATCAAACTTGTGTTGGATGACAAATAACGATACAAGAACTATATATATAAAACGCAAAATAGAAAAAATAGCAATCCCAGAGGAATTCTGACAGTTTTTTTTAATAATTGTTACTATAGACAACAAGGAATTCTGGAGATAGAATTCAGTCGAATATCGTCATAACACCCAGACACAGAAGACAGGCACAAACATAGAAACAGATTCCCAATATGAAAAAAGTTGGAAATAGACAAAAAGCAGTGAACAGTGGACAACAAACACAAGTTAAAACCAACAAAAAAATAGTCTTCGTCAAATGCAAGATTAGAGACCTTGAAATTTCGTTGTTTCACAAACATGTAGATTAGTCTCCTAGAATATCTGTGTAATGAAGCAGTCAATAACGCCTCATTGGCTGCTCACTGTTTAAGTGATAATACATGAGTATGCCTGCATTTAGGCGCTTCTTTAATATTCGCTATAGGTCCTTCTGAAGGTGTCCATAAAAGTCAAGATCCAGTTTCAAAAGTAATTATAAAAATTACAGTTGCTAAAATTCCAAATTGTATCCAAAAGTAAACGCAAAATTTACAGGTCGCTATTTACGGTACATGTTACTCCGTGTATTCTTGTTCACATAATGCAACTTCCAAAGTAAGAAACTAATTTTTGGTGCTTTATAAGTCTAGACAAAATCATAAGTACAAACACAGGATAATGCTTACTGACAGCTGTCGACAAAGAATCATTCCACAGGTTGTTCGTCTTTGTGTCATAGGCCAACGCAGAATCCTCTCACAGATTCTACTGGGAGAGTTATAGAAGTGAATCAGTTTCTATAAATGCCAAAATTATAAAATATTGCAAGACCATAAAGCAGAAATAGTGTAGGTTAAGTGGTTAAACATGAACCTAGAGTTATGCATTACTGGTGAAATTTATATGATGTAATTTTGTGACATTGAATACAGTGTAGGTGATGACGTTAGAGAGAATGTGGAGAACGCTGTTGTGCGTATGACTCTATATTTTAAATGGTAGCCAGTAGACAAGTGCTTATAAAGCTGATATTTTTTCGTGTAGAAAGCGGCCAACTTTGAACATGCATCATTGAAGCCTCTGATTTTCGGTGAAGAGAACTATTGTCCAAATTGTTTCAAAACCTTGTGTAGACATCTGCAGTATCGCAACACGGTCAGTAATTGGACGTTTTAATCACTCGGCGTCTTGTGGTCCAACCCTCATATCACTGTCGTGTGGTGTTGCAGTTACCTTAGGCTATTATGATTACCACAGCCGAACGAGTAATGTCTCTGCACAAAAAGTTACACTGTCAATAACCATGAAGCTGAGCTGTGCTCGCTCATAAGTCTATGAAACAAATGGACGCAATTTTTTTTACCAAAACTGAATGACTCAATTTATATATATATATATATATATATACTCAGAGAGAGAGAGATAAAGAGAGAGAGAGAGAAAGAGAGAGAGATGCTACCTGCAACTATTCTGAATTACACATTAAAACAGATGAGGGATCTCTTCACAACACAGTAAATAAACAAAACTCTGAATCCCTTTAACCTGCAATGAATAAATACTGCATCTCGGTAATACCTGCGTATGATATATGTATATATAACGCTTTTAATGTACAAAATGAAAAAAAAGTAGACGTACTCGCTGTAATGCAAACACGTTTTGAGCCCCTTCCACAAAGCTTAATTTTCTCGTGGATATAATTTATTGGTTTTAACTTTTAAAAATAATGGAATATGTACACTAGTTTATTTTACACAGCGGGCGGTGCTTACATAAAAAGCGGCGAAAAGTTAACAACTATCTTCGATGCATAAAATTACAGGGCCTTAAAACGAGCGAGAGATTTTTGTAATCTCTTAACATCGAGGTCTTTGGCGCTGGTAAAGTGTGACGTGTGAGTATGGAGAAGTACCGGAATGATAAGGGCGGGGACATGGAAGATCCCCGAGAAAAGTCGCCGACCAGCGGCATCGTCCGGCGCGATTCCCACATGCAAAATTCCGAGGACTAACAGCCTTGGTGGGAGCAGAATGGTCTGACCATTCGGCCACCGCGGCAATTTGAATTGTGCTTTCCTTACCAAAAATTCAGTTATAAGTTATTTGTCTCAGGTACAAACAGAAACGGTTGAAAATTGTGGCTAAAATAAAAGACCTAATCGTCTTATTCAAACAGGTTAGAAACAAAGTAAGTATCTTACGTGTTTTCAGACACGTCCAAAAACACTTGCCCGTTTTGAAGACCAATATTTGTTATTGACACGCTGTGTTATGGGCGTGGCGACATCCACGCATGTATCAACAACAACATCGTTTACTTAATAGACAGTATTTTTCTGCTCATCGTTTTCGGTAGATCGAGCGTTTTCTGTCGGCTGCACAGCGTTTCTGAAGGCCATGGTCTTTGTCGACAAAGCTTTCAAAATTTAAAACAAAACATATTTGCGTAGAAGATCCTATAAACAAAGTGATAAACCACTATCGAATGTAATGTGAAATCTGTGGTTCACGGTAAATAGTGTAATTTTCATCGCCCTGTTCAATGTTTTCCTTTTCCTCAAGTTATTTTCCATCTTATTTTTTTTTCGTGATTATTTATTGCGTATTATTCTTAAGTTTACTGCCATTAAATGTTTTCGTTTAAAGCAGATATGAATAAATATTTGTTAGTGACTAATGTCAATTTGAAGGGCCTCAAAATGTGTTCATTTAGCCGTTTATTACCCATAAACATGCTGTCAGGAATCGAGTATAACGTACAGACATTAGAAAATGTTTTTTCCTACAAAGAAAATGAACATATTGCTAGACGTACGAATCACTGTACCGTAGTTTAGCTGAAAAGAAAGAATTTCTTTAAAAATCTGTTATAGAAACATTTAATTGTTTTAATTAAAAATAGTACAATAGTAATGTTTGAGCAAAAATAAGGATAAATGAGTTTGTGGAAAGTAGCCCTTGCTGTGTTTTTTAACAAATAAATAATAAATACAAATTACAATACAAACAACTATAGGTCGTTCGGGATAAAGTGAGCACTAAAAACTTAACATATGAAAATATCAGTAGCATATAAATAAACATTTAATATAGATGCCTACTACTTGTATGGTTGACAGCGAAATTACGCAATATAGTTTCGTGAATTTTCCTATTTAAATGCATTAATATTGAAAAAGAAATATTCAACCGAAATCGAAATAATTGTATTTTATGTAATTAACAAACTGTTTTTATCAAACTGCATAGATTCGCACTGACTGCACAATTTTGCTTACACGTAAACTTCAAGTGACATGTTCAGAGAGGTTAAACATTTTCCGTCGTTAGCCTACGCACGGAAAGACACGGATTGACTGAAAATGTAACTGTAACAAAGGCTTTCTTGAGTGCTTGTTTTATCATGAATCGCCTTTACAAATGTAGAACCTCAAGTTAATTTGAATTATTGCGACGACGTGACGAGTAATAAACATTTATTTAACATCAGAAAATTTTTATTCGTTCAAACTGACAGAACTGACACAAAACACCGTATACAAAAGCCAGAATGGACTTGCGAGTAAAATAGTGGACAGTCCATAAAAAGGAGAATGCATAAGACAGAATAAAAAAAAAGTACAGCAGTATTAGAAAATACATAAATGACTCGAAGACAACCTTAGTTAGAGCCAATGAATAACGATCTATATCAGGAATTGAAATCTAGTCGCGTCTTTTGGAGCGGAAGCATAGTTTGATTTGTCGATCTATTAAAATACTTACATATATTTTTTACGAGGTTATGTGGTTGGGTTAACCGTCTTACTATGCAGTGTTTGTTCGCATAAATCTCAAGCAATGGCGTATGTCCAAGAACGAATTCGTTCGTATAATATCCCTCTGTAGCATAGTTTCAAAGACTTTTTAACACACGTTTTAGTTAAAAAGTCGTCATCATTGTACATACAAAACATAATTATTTCTAACTTAAAATTTTTAGGGGAAACTTTACAACACAAAGTATTTTTAAACATCAACTTATTTACGGCAACTTAAACTGTTTTAAAGAAACATGCTAGGTTCCTGTAAGGGCGGAATTTTTTGCAGTGAGCTACTAAGCTGAGCAAGTAGTTATAAGGAGAAAAAACCAATCAGACAGGTTATTTTACTTTCAGTTAATTATTATTTATGAGCTCATTGCTGACTTACTACGAAAATAATATCATAACGTAATTTTTTTGCACATAGACCTTTTGCTACAGTACAAACATAGAATTCGAACACTTTCCGTATATTTTGGTAGCAAACAAACAATTTATTTTATATATCCTTCATTTACTGTACTGATTGCGGCCTGAATATTGGTTATAAGTTCAACTGTGGAGCAGGTACTGTAGTGCAAGATAAAAATAATTCATGCTACAATCGTAAATTAAACACTTTTCATCTATGAATTAAAAATAAATAGTGGGAAAAATTCCTTTATAGCGACTGAATACCTAAATACCTTAAGGGTATCGAGAGTAAAAATAAAAATTTTATATTTGTATGCAATAGTGTTGATTTTGTAGAGGTTACTTGGAATTAGATGTACATCTTACAAAAACCATTTCGATCGTCCAGTTTTCTCATAAAGGCATTTCAAAGTCGAAACTTGCATGTAATTCTTCATACACCCTTGAAAAGCAATCATCATAATGGGACGAAATATTTAACAGCAAAAGTACATGTCGCGGGATAGATATTGAAGCATATAAAATACCTACTACAATACTTAAAATAACAAAAAATTTCAACATTCAGAAATAATTTTAAAATATAAATATTTTGACATGTGTCATGTAGTTTCGCTGTAAAATTCTTCGCTAATTGGTTAATTTGGTAAATTTTCAGGGGTTAATAAATAACACACATGCAAAACTTGAATTTAAAATGCTATTACGGGAAAACAGGCTGAGCTATATTTTTTGTAAGAGAAAACTGTTCTTCCAATTAAAGTCTAAAAAACTCACACTATTATTTACGAATATAAAATTATGATTTATCCATTCTCGAACGCCATTTAGTTTCTAATGTTTTTGCGATGATTTTTTTTTTATTTTTTATTTTTTTTTTTTAAGATTAAACGAAAGCGGAAATAAAAAATCTGTCTAGCTGTTTTGTCTGAAATGGTTTTTACCGTGATAGCTAATTTATTTCAAAGCAATCATTTATACTGTTTCGACTAAAATGATACTAGAATTTCGTTAATTACATAATTAGCTAAAACTTTAGTAATTACTGCATTGAAATAAAATCAGCACACGAAGAAGGTGATTTTAAACAAAACCGACAGACGGATTTTTTATATCTGCTCTCGTTTAGGCGTGAAAAAATTAATATCGCTTAAAAAGTAGAAACTAGAGAGCAAGGCCTTAAGTGTTGTATTTTCTACCGAGTAATCTTTATTTTATCTCTAAAACTGGACAATTCCGCGAGGACTATTTCCTGGCGCAGTCGTAATGCGAAGTGGCCAGCCAGTCAATGGCTTACCTGTGCAAGTCGCCAGCAATGTATGACTCCGCTGTCACCTTACAGCGTATGGATAAGGTACAGGACACGGTGACAATGCCTCGGCGCTCCGGAGAGAACCGTTAATTGTCGTCGGGGCGGCGGGGTGAATCAGCGCCCTAATTACACGCCGCCATTGTCTGCGACAGATAGCGACGCCTGTTTATCGCCGGTTAATCTTCCTCTCCCCGGAAAGGTGGTGGGTTGGGGGTGGCTTGCTTGTGATGATGAGGGTGGCTATGCTACCAACAAGGGCGCGGGGGTTGAAGAGGGGTGACACACGGGGGGAGCAAGCCCCAATTGCAACCCGACTCTCTCGACGAACTAGATGGCGTCTCCCTGCATCAGAATAGCTCGGTTTACAGAGGCGCAACCGGTTTGCACGAGACTCCAGACTAATGGACCGTTTAGACCTGTTCTACAGAGAAATGGAAGCGTAAGAAAGCGGATCCGTAACACGTAAACGAAACGAGCATACGGAGCGTTACAAATTTTCTATTCTACAATACATGAAGACGTATGCGTAAAACGTACGGACTGGCAGCCTATGGAACTAAAGGAATACCTCCTGTTAATTTCCACACAATTGAAAAATTAATTTTACGTTTATATGTGTTTTATTGTGTCAAAATTGTATCGCCAGACCATATAAGTGTTTTCTATGGAAACTGAAACGTTAATAGCGATTTAATTTTAACTTTATAAAATTCTGTCATTATTTTATGAATTGTTTTGGTATGTTTAATTTTTGAAATGGTACATAACGAAAAGTGTTCGGTAATCTTTTAGTCACAAATAAAAATTGTAAATACAGTTCACGAAGGCGTATTTGTTAACTGTTAAAACCCAACGTCAAAAATGTCGTAAACAAAAATGGGGGTAAAACACGAAATGTTCGACTGCTATTGGCTACACGCAAGCACATATATGTAAGAGGATACGACTTACTCTCTTGCGTTTCCACATGCTTATCCGTGTCCGCTTAGTGTCTTGCGTTTTTGAGATACGCACGCGCTTGCGTATCAGTAGGGACCCCTATTTTTCGCGAAAAGAATTTTGTCTCACTTTGTTTCAGCGCCTTGCGTACATATCTGCAATTCTGCTTCATGGTTATTGGCAGCGTGTATCATTTGACTGAGCCAATTACAATAACGTTCCTTCATCACCACACGTCTGTGATTTGTCAGTAGAATCTCAAGTCTCGTGAGAGTTAAAATATCCAATCAACGACCATAAAGCAGAACTGTAGACGTGCACGTACGGTGCCGAAACAAAGTGGGGCAAAATTCTTTTCGCAAAAAAATAGGGGCCTGTGTGTATCAGTGTATAACAGGACTAAGCATGAAAATACAGACTGGAAGTGAACTCTGATTGGATCCCACATGGAGGCAACGGAAAATGGACATGGCTTGAAATGATATTACAAATAAAATTTCAATCAACATTTACACATGAAAGTAGAGGTGTATTATAGCCTAAGGTAAATCCACCGACAAAAAAAAATTCAAAAACAAAGTGGTAAACATGTTTGATTAGTTTTTGGTGAAAACAATTGGTCAGTATATTTTTTGTAGTTGCCAATATTTAAGGCTCGGTTTCAGTCGTCATATTGAATTTTATAATTTTTCGTTTTTTCGAATACTGAGAAGAAAAATGTTAAATATGCGATTATACCTCAAATTCTATTTATATTTCGCTACAGTACAGACCTTGCGATTTAGCTGGTAACATATAATTACGCCGCCGTGTGTACGGCAAATTTTTTTATTTTCATAATTTGTCCGACATATTGCGGCCTAACTATACATTACTAGCACAATTGCCATGCTTGTACTATTTTATTAATTTATTTATTTAATGGCTTTGTTTGTGGCGAAGTTATGGCTGCATAACCACGTCTTATACAATTAAAATCATATATGCATGACAAACAAAAATAAAACTATGATTACAATAAACACTTAAATACAAAATTAGTATAGCAAAAATGATTCATTAATATTATGCGCTAAACATTTGAAACTGATTTTACATATGAATGAATACCGCAAGTGTATACACATATAACAAAGTTAAACATTTGTAGTGAAACTATAAATACGCCATTAGGTGTTTTAAAAAAATACAGATTTTGTGTACGTTATCTAAATATTCATGTATAACAACATAGTTATAGACTTATCTTGCGGGAGTTAATATACATCTGAATAACAGCATTACAGTATACAATAAACGTATTGTTGATAAGAGAGAAAAATATTATAATGTCATGTGATATAAATATGTATATTCATATACAAACTGGTTAAGAAACTGCATGTCTAATAAGATTTAAATTTTGAACTAATTTTAAATTCCAAACACACAAAAAATACCTAAAGAATACTAGTACATATACATAGAAGCACCAGACCTCTGCTCCGCGAGATATTTAGTTTGTCACAAATATGTTTTTAAATAGCGTTTGAAACTGCTTAGGTTTGAGCATGTCTTTAGTTCACCGGGCAAATCATTCCAAAACCGAGTACCAGACATTGTTAGAGATTAGGAGAAAAATATAGTTTTATGTTTAGGTACCATGAGTAGCAATGTTTCGCCGGAACGTGTGTGGTGATTGTGATTTACACTGTTTGACTGGAATCTGTCAAGAAGATAATTAGGACTTCTGGTTGTAAGAGTCTTCTTAAGTAGGAACTGCGAGTGCAACCTGCGTCTTTCTTCCAGTTCGAGCCACTTGAGATTTTTGTAGTAGTGGCTGACATGGTCTCGAGGTTTCAAGTTAAATATATAACGTACACAGGTGTTTTGTAATCGCTGTAGTCTTGCAGCTAGTTCATATGTTGCATCACTGTACACAACATCGCAGTAATCAATAATAGGGAAAATAACTGACTGTACAATTAGTTTTTCGTCTCTACAGGAAAAAAAGTTTTTCATGCGCTTAAGAGCGCGTGGTATATAAATAAACGCTGAAAAAATAAATTGATTTCTACGCCTTTTCGAAGTCAGTGTGGATAAAATACTCAATGACAATCCTAGATAATGGCATTTGCCAACTTTATGGGTAAATATATATCCAGAATTCGTGATCTCTTGCGCCGCAGTTAAATTCACGAGGTTCCGGCGTCGAGATTGTGCCTCAGAAGATCGTAACACTGGCAACAATTTTGTTTAAAACGTTGGCTATAACTATTGTCTAGGATTGCTATTGTTTAGTTTTCGCAAATTGGCTTCAAGAAACCTACAGTTATAGATTCATGCTTTTAGCGTTCAATTATGTACCACGCCGTGTTAAGAGAGTGTAAAGATGAAAATACATTCCTGCAAATTTTATTCACATGGTCTGTCTAGGTAAGAAATCTATTAATTTATGCCTAAATTATTTACTGTTTTGGTCATAGCAATTTGTTGGTGTTCTACGAAGACCGTGTTGATATCGAGTGAAGAAATCGTACTTTTCAGTTTTTTGATCCAATTATAGTGTATTGAGTTTTAGTGGCATTTATTTGCAACCCATTAATTTTGGACCAACGAACAACAATGCACAGATCAGTGTTAACTTGATAAATTCTTGTGTTCAGTTTACTGGGTACCTCACGTGTATATATATATTTGGAAGTCGTCAGCATTCAAATAGTAATTCACATACTGCAAACACTCTGGCAAATCGTTTATGAACACTGTAAAAAATTAGGTAAATTTACTCTACATGTAATGGAAGCTAATTGCCTACACAAGTGAGGGAAAATTGCTCAACACGTGTCAAGGAAAGTTACTTAACTGGTAATGTAATTGTTCATTACATATTGTCGCAGCCCTCTAGGACAATTTGACATAACGCGCGAGCGAAACTTCCGAGTGGTTTGTGTGGCGAATACACTACCTTGCGAAAATTTCCACATATATTCGGAAATCAGATTTTCCTCTTATGGTTGGGGAATATTATCATACAGATGATGAGTAATATTACTCACTTGTTTTACAGTGAACACAGAAAACAAAAGTGGTCCAAGTACTGACCCCTGGGGAACACCATATGGTACAACTAGAAAAAGAATTATCTAATTTAATGCACTGTTTACGTTCCGTTACATATGATTCAAACCAATTCACTGCATCGACGGAAAGATTGGAAGAATAAATACAATTTCTTTTAAAGTAACGTATGATCTGCACTGTTAAATGCCTTACTGAAATCGAGAAGTATTAGTACAGTTAGTTTTCTATCGTCCATATTTTTTCTTATATCATCTGTGATATGTATTAAGGCTGTAGTCGTGCTATGATTACTCCAAAAACCAAACTGAAGTGGAGATAGAAGGTAATTGTTATTTATATAACCATAAAGTTGTTTGTGTACAATGTACTCAAGCGCTCTAGATAATGCTGGCAAAATCCCAGACAGCAGAAAAAACTTGCTACAAGCTTGTAGCAAGCTTGCCAATACAAGCCAGTAACCTTGCAGCAAGCATGAAATGCAAGCCAATAAACTTGTTGTAAGCCTGCTGCAAGTTGCCTAGTTTACACATTTCTAACTTGCTACAAGCTTGATTTGTAAGCTTGCTGCAGGCTTAATTTGCAAGACTGCTGTAAGCTTAATTTTCCAGCCTGAAGAATAAATCAAAATTTTATTTTCTGCAATATTTTCACTATCATTCAAATTTACATCTTAAATATTGCTTGTTCATCGACTTATGACGTTAATTACTAAACATTAAATTTCGGCACCTGTGCCAAGATTGGAACCAGTGACCCCTTGCTTTCAAAGCAGGTATGCTAGCCACTGGACTATTACGAATACTTAGGAGTGGTATAGTAGTGAGAGTCGGTTGTAAGAAAACGAACTTTGTTATGGAAATGCTGATGTTTGTGAATTTACTAACAACGGCAAGGATATCAGTTTACTTGTAGTTGTACATAATGTAGTAATAGTTTTTTAGGTAGCATATGGAACAGTGTTACTTTTTAAAGCGCTTATTAATTTACAAAGTTCAGTTTAAATCTCAAGTTCGATCATTATTGATGGCACAGAAAATATTTCATGAATTAAGATTGCTAAGGAAAATTGCAATGCAATATCAGCTTAGTATAGGGGACAGGATGCTTGCAGCTTATCACATGACCAATCTTGCTATGTTAGTGTAATTAAAGTCAAATACACCATTGTCGCTCGCTTGGTTCAGGTTTGTAACAAGAGTTCTGAGCAAGCTTGCTATGGAAAGTTAAATTAAAGTGAAATATAAAATTGCTGCAAGCTTGATTCAGGCTTGCAGCAAGTCTCGTGAGTAAGCTTGCTATGGCAAGCCAAAATCAAGTGAAATGTAAGCTGGCAAGCAGGCTTGCAGCAGTCTGCTGCAAGTTTTCTAGTTGACACTTTTTTAAAGTTTTGAAAGCTTACATACTAAACATCATTTAAGGTTAACTTGTAAGCAATCAAGCTTAAGGCCAATTTGTCCCCGCCGTCTTGTTTCAGGTTTCCGATACTAACACATCTGTTGTGTGTTTAGAGAATCATTTCTCTTCGTAGCTGAAATAGTTCCGCAGATTCACGAAGGAGAGCAGCACACTCGCATACTTGATCACGTGGTGTTAGTCAACTCCTCACATCCCTCCCCACATCTTTATCCTTGTTACTCTTTCCGGCCTCTCACCCCTCCCTGG
>PNEQ01078756.1:0-19593 GCA_003012365.1 Medauroidea extradentata
TTCTCCTGATATTTAAAAAGTATATTTACCTTCGAGGAGATAAACTCCTGGTATGATAAAGTTATTCTTGTAAAACTGTTCTAAAATCAAATTTTCTCAGAAAAAAATATTAATTTTTTTTGCCAGTGATATTTCTGCATTGAGCATAAAAAACGCTAAAATAGCACCACTTTGCACCTTGAAATCCAAATTTTCCCGGAGGAGGACCCCCGGACCCCCCGCTTTTATGTGGGGTATGGATGAACCTCCACTACTTGAAGTTATTACAATGTCAATGTTAGGAGTGGTGGGTGTTCTCTTTTTGTGTTGGCCCCCTCTGAGCCAAGACGATGTTGCGCCCCTGTGTGGAAATAATAGTAAAAAACATGCAGGAAGATATAGAAACAATAACAGAATGGGCAGTAACAAATAAATTAAGCATTAATGAAGAAAAAACTAATTACATGTTCATAACCAAACCAAATAGATACATACACGACGACACTAAGATTGTGTTAAACAACAGAGTATTACAAAGGGTAGAATCTGCTAAATTTTTAGGCCTAATACTAGATAAGAACCTTTCTTGGAAGACACATGCTAATACAGTTAAGAAAAAGATAAAACCAGCTGCAGCAGTTCTTTATAGAGTAAGACAATATGTCACAATGCCAATACTAAAAAACATTTATTACATCATCCCTCACTGTCATTTGCTGCATATGTTATGTATATGGGAAGCATGCAATAAAGAACTCCTTCATAGCATAGAACGTATTCAAAACAGAGCCATTAGGCACATCTATGGGTGCAATTATAGCAAAAGTTTGAAAGACATGTTTACAGAATTGAAAATCCTGCCATTAAAGTTATTAATCGAAGAAGAACACTCTAAAGTATCATACAAAATATTTAGCAAACTCACCAAAAGCAATATACCCATTAGACTAAAGAAAAATATTCATACATACTGTACAAGAAACTCTAACAACATAGACATAGGTATAATAAATACAACAAAATTCGGAATCAGAAGCTTAAAGTATAGACTCTCAAAGGCTTATAATAATCTTCACTCAAAACTAAGAAACACAAATACAGTAATTATATTTTTTTTTCAAAAGACAGGTGAGGAAAAATGTCTGGAAAAAACATAAGTCAAGGTTATTGCTAGACTGAATATTGACTGGTTGTGCATTTGTTAAAATAAATTAAATGTTATAAATAGTGTGGCTCTCATAAATGATCAGTTGTTGTTGTTATGGTGTATGTATGTAAAGTATTATGTGTATGTAAAAAAAAGTTATAGGATATGGGTGACAAAAATTGTCATGTATCCACTGTCTGGTTAATGATAAGAACTGAGCTAGTATTAAATAACCTAAATGTCTCACAAAATGTACTGACAGCAAACTGCTTACTTGCTTATGAGAATAATACTGGTAAAAAAAAATGTACTTGTAAGGTGCCAAATGATGTATGTATTGTCTCCGATAACGAGTCTTTGATACTCATGGGGACCAATAAGATTCCAAATAAATAAATAAATAAACCCATCTATTCTACTAGTGACTGTGGAAAGAAGGCTTGTTGGAACTGGGGTAGCGTTGTTTCTGCTGTCGCTAACAGTACGTAGTCTTCTAGTGGATGGGATTGAAATGAAGGCTGGAAGTGCTTCTCAGTGTGAACTTTCCTGGTGAGGAAAGCTATGAGTGATGTTCTTTTATAGGCCCTACTGTATCTTATATGTGAGTCGGTTTTGTACTTGTGGAGAGTAATAAGCGTCACTGAATTTTTGGTGGAATGCAGAAAGTAATTGCGGCCACTTCACGCCACCACACGCTCACTCTCTCTAGGTAGCACCTAGAATCTCGCCAGTGTTGGGGTTCCATGTAGAATGGTGCAAGTGTTATTCTGGGTGGTGGTTAGTGGGTCATCAGTGGGTCGCTGCGATATGCCTACATATATCTGAGGGATTTGAATAGAAGTGAACAGTGTTGATAGTGGACATTGATGTGCTGTTGCACTGGTGCTGGTGAAACCATACTGTGGCATGAGAGTGATCAGCAGGTGTGATATAATGCACTGCATTTGCTCGGCCTACTGTTGCGTGCATGGCATGCACAGGCAGTTCTGTCCCTAGAAGGCCAGGCGTTATGGTAGTAGCGTGTATCCCGGCGGATGGGCAATTTATTTATGTGTTCAACATTTTGCGTCATCATCATTTCCCGTGGTGACACAAAGTTGGTGTTTACATCACTTAACTATTGTAGTAACAGTGGGTACACATAATCACTGGGGATGGTCCAGAAGTAAAGCGCATAAAACTCTCGCATTGAGAAAGGTTGCAATGTCTAGGTATAACTTAGTTCAATGTGTAAATGGGTTTGGATTGTATGTGGGGTATACCTCTGTGGACGCGTTTATGTACACATTGTGCACAGGTTTAACGAGGTAGGCACGGTTGCGTCTTTGTTGTAGTGAGAACAAAAGCCCTGGTTCACTGGTTCTGGCATGAGGTATTCTGTCCCGAGTGGAAAACATTTGGTAACAAGCAGTGCTCATGTGGCGGAGGAAGAGAATGTCCTTGGGCTGGCCCATGTTACGCAGTAATCAGTGCCACGCGGCTGTCAGCTGGTGCATTTGGCGTAACTTTGGTAGTCCTGGTCTCGAGTGGAAGGGTGGGTCGGTTGCCATAGGCGTAGTGTTTTGCCTTCTCACTCACTCGTGCATATGGAAGGAAGGGTGAAATGGTATCCTCGCACCAAGGCCACCATGCAACTGCATTTTCCAGTCACCTGTGAAGGGGGAGGGGGTGTTGATGGACCCTACCTGGCATAACTGGGAATGCCCAAAGCAGTCAGCCTAATGCTGTAGAGGTGAACAGTGATGATGCGTAGAGTCTCTTCGCAGCTGCGTTGCAGTTCTTTGTGGAAAGTATATTTTCGGCACGTTGATGTGTAGCTCTTGGCTTTACTAGTTGCAGTGCCTGTTGACTTTTGGAGCTGGAGGTGATGGTGTTGAGTCGGTAAAATAATGTCTTGATGGGACACTCTTACCTTGCGAAACTTTTGCCGGTTTGTTATGAGAATCTGCTGTAGCAACATTGGATAACAAGCCAAAAGGCAATATTTTCTCTTTAGCCGGTAATAGGCAGGAAATTGTTGATAAGGTGTTTTATAGTTTTATTTAGGCTATTATTATTACTTTCTGTCTGTCTGCTGGGGAAGTGGGGCATGTTTATCCCCTGGCGTCAGAACATTTGAGTGCAATGAAGTCTGTACACTCTGTTAGTTATACGCAGGGGCGCCGGTACAATTTTGATACAGGGGGGTGCAAACACAGTTGGGTTCTGATTTTACCAGTTAGATAAAATTATTTTATAACTTACTTAGATATTTAGTAAAGGATATATATTTAAAATTTATTTTGAATCTTTAACATTAGGTGCTGCATACAGAATTAGCCTAAATTGGTTATCCACTATTTATAAAAGTTGAGTCCAGTGGTTTATGGTAGGATTATTAACATAATTGATCTTGTCAGCCAAACGTATTTGTTAAATACAATGTTGAAATTAAAAATTGAAGGGAAATAAACAATTGATATGAGTGTGTTATCTTGAATGTGTTGGGGCGAGAAGTGATTTCACAATAACAATTTTCTAATTGTACTACTCGACAAAGTTAATTAACGATCTATGATGATTGATTGGTGCAGTCAGGTTCTTTATCTCCTGGTATTAAATGAGAGAAGATTTTGAGTGAACATCTGCACCTAAATCTAAGCTATCAATATATTCATTAAACAGATGAATGTTTACAATCTATGCCTGTGTTCAGACATTTTAAATAGGCCTAGTTCAATTTGGGCAGCCTCTTTTGTGCATGTCTATTGCGTACAAAATGCTGGTCTTAAATTGACGCAGTACGTCATAATTTTTACATACAAAATTGGATCATGTGATTTTGTTCACGAAAACAAAATCAGCTGATTCGGAATTAACTAATGTTTCACCTCAGTTACTGCTGACAGACGACAGTTGCATGAAAGTTAAAACCACAAACAATTTATTAACGTAACAGTAAGTGGCAACACTGGTAAAGTGAATGTCTGCTGGTTTATAATATGTTGTAAGTGTATTAAATTTTTGGCAGCACTTTAGTTTTTATTTTACAGTTCTTGTCTATTGTGCATTTCATGTTCATTGCTCATAATCCTGGTAATTTTGAGCTTAAATTTTTTTTTTTTAAATTTTAATTAATTTAATTTAATGTCTTTGACCCTCTTTATTAGAGGATATGAGACATGCAAAAATAGTTCCACATTTATGGATTCAAAATATACATGCAAAATTTAATTCATACATACCGGTAAACTACAGACCCATTTATTTACACACTAATAAAAGTTTATGGTTTATGCTATGCATTATGTAGCATACTAGATATAAAGGTTGACTATAGTATATTAGTTTTTTTTGTTGCACTGGCCTAATTTGTTGTTCATATAATCTTGCATATTGGTGAATGAATAGAACTGTTTTTTTCTCCTATTTGTTTTATTTAAATTTTTTGTGTTTGGTGGTAACAAATTAAATAAGCAGATACCAATATAGTGACAGTTGTTTGCATATTGGCTGGTTGAGTGATGTGATACCATGAGGTTTTTTGTTTTTGTATAGTGTGTGTGTGTGTGTATATCACTGTTTGTATTATCTAAGTGTATATTATTTTTAATTAGTAGTAGTAGTTCAATGAAATATTCACAGTAAAATGGTAGAATTTTAAGTTCTTGAAATAAATTTCTGCATGAGGACTGTTGATGAGCAAAAGAAATTAGTCTTTACCACTTTTTTTTTTTTTTTTTTTTTTTTTTTTTTTTGGAATTTTAAATATTCTGACACCATTTGACGAATGTCCTCATAATTCTATGCCGTAGCACATTTTTGAGCGAAAGGATGCAAAGTACACTGATCTTAGATTAGCGACGAGTTGTCTTACTATCGTCAGGCATTAGTATGCACTACTCTGTTTATCTGCAGTACTGTCAGTATGTATGTTCCAACTCAAGTGACAATCTATTTCAATACCTAAGAATTTTTTTTTATTTTTTCTTAAGTACGGTACGGTCTACATTTAAGGTAGTACTTGTGTTTTGGTTTAGGCTACAGTTATCCTATTATTTCTATTATTATTAAGTTGGTTTTGTTTACTTTTAGTTTTAATTTATTTTCATTGAATCACTTATCCATGTCATGTAGTGTATTTAGAGCTGAAGAGTTTAGTTGAATGTTATTGTCAGATGTTAGAATAGTATTTGTGCATTCAGCGGGCGGAAGTCGACGCAGAAGCGCATGGAGCCATCTTTTTTCGCGGCGAGTACGATTCTGGAGTTGTACCTACTGTCCGTCGGCTCTATCACCCCCTCCCCCAGCATCTCGTGCACCTGTTCCCTAATCACCCTCTGTTCCTCGAACCCATATCCTCTCGGCCCCGTGTACACTGGTTCCTCGTCGGCTGTTGGAATGGCGTGTTCTGCCGCTGTGGTTGCGTGCAACAGGTCGGAGAACGCGAACACGTCTTGGCGTTCCCTGAGCACAAGCTCTACACTTTCTCGGAAGGCCAGGGGTACATCGTGAGCTAGATCGTCAAGGGTCAGAGTTCGGATGGGGCGGAACACTGGTTCATCACATGCATATACAGTTCTGCGCTCACCTGGTCTTAAGTGGAGTCTCCTCGCGGCGACCTCGATGACGGCATCCTGGTCATCCAGCCAGGGTTGCCCCAGCACCACAGCTTCTCGGAGTCCGTCGACGACGAGCACCTTGGCCCGCGACAGCTGGTCGGGTAGGCGGATTTCGATGCTCGCGGAACCAAGCGTCGTACCTGCGCCACCGTGGGTGGCGAGTTGGAGAGTGCCTGAGTCCCGGCGCAGGTCGGCGGCTGGGACGAACTCCGGCTGCACTAGGGTGTGGCTGGCAGTGGTGTCCACGAGGGCGGTCGTCGGCCGTCCGTTGACTTCCACCGGAATCCTCATCAGGTGGCGGCTACCAGTGGACACCATGTTGGCAACTGGTTCGGCGTGGTGAGTCAAAATCGGGGTGGCTGTCGAGACCCCGGGGAGGTGAGCGGCAGGCCCCTCTCCCCCGGCTACTCGTTTCCCGGCTGCATGTTCCTTCCGGGGCAGTGCCGGTGCCAGTGGAAAGTTGGCACTGGGCACGTATGGCGGGTGTGGTGGTCCCAGTGGCGTCTACGTTCCTGGCATAGCGCCGGCAGGGCCGGGGTCGGTCTTCGCCCCTCCTGGTTCCGATTCTGTCTTGCCGTACTCTTATGACCCGGCGACTGGGGCCAGGACTGGCCGGTCGGTCGCTCCCGCTTTTCTGGCTTCGGAATAGTTTCTTTAGGCCGTTCTCCGCCGTCACCGCCCGGCGCACGTAGGTCTCTGCGCTCTCCCCGTGGCAGGTTTGCATGAACGGTTGCATCGCCTCGTGCAACCTCCTGGTCACGTCTGGCAGGGCGTCGTGGAGCGGAGCGTCGGGCTCGATGCGCCGGAACAGCTGGAGTTTCCGAGCCACGAACCCTTCCACCGCTTCTCCTTCCTTCTGCCGTTCACCGTAGAACTGGGCGACGCACTCCGCCCGAGCCTCGGCGGGTGGGAAGCGATTCTTCAGGCCACTGACGAACTCTGCCCACGGTGTCTGCGTTGCGCTGCCACAGGTTCCACCACTCGCGGGCCGCCCCCCTTAGCCTTCTTCCCACATGCTCTGTCCATTCGTCCTGCGGCGCCCCATACCGCTGTAGTCACCTCGCGCACAGCGTGACGAAGTGGGTCACATCCTCCGTATGGAGTCCGGCGTACTCCGGCAGCGTGATGTTCTGAGGGGGTATGTGCATGACTTGCCTCGCGTCCCGACGTGCCTCGCCGCCTTCCAGTGCCTCGTCCTCGGCGCTCGGTCGTCGCCCGCGCCCGCTCGCGTCACCCCTGGCCGCCCGCTGGGGTGTCGGACAGATCTCTTGTCGCGACCTCGCGTCCCGTCCACGAGCACTGGTCCCGGTCTGGTTCCATCTTCGTCGTGCGCGGTGTTGTGCACTCCTGGCAGGCGAACACCCCCTCTCAGAATGTCACCAGTTCCGCCGCTTTTGCGCACCGTCGGTGTCTGTTCGTCTGACAGTCCACGCATCGCGCCCACTCCCGTCTCGTGCCGTCGCAGGGCGGCGAGTCACAGTGGCCCGTCGCCGCCTCGTGAAAATCCATGCCGGGTGTGAGCCCTTCCTATTTGTGCGTGTTTACTTCCTGATTACACAAACACATGAAGTTCCACCAGATCTCGTTTGTGAGCAAGTCCATTTCTTGCGCTAACCCGCACATTTCGCACTTCACGTTTCGCCGCGGCAGCATTGTATCCACCGTCTCCCTGCCTCGGGCGGGTCACGTGACGCATCTTGCACTCGGTACCGTTAGCGCTGTCCCTGGGGGGGGGGTGGTCCGGCCGGATCACAATGGCCGCCTACTCTCTCCCTGGTCTTGTCTGCCCACGAAAAATGGCCGCCGTCCACGTGCGAAATTTGCCGCGTCCTGTCTCTCATGACGTAAATTACTAGTCTGCCCCTGCACACGCGTCTCAAATTTTATATAGAAAAATTTAAAAAAAATTTTGCACTGTCCCTATAATAGCTGAAAAAGTCCAAAAGTCCCAGGATGTTGCTGCAAAACTGGATATCAATTTGCCAACGCGTTGGCCCCATATGTCGCCGAAGGGGAGGGGGGGAGGTTGCACATAGACGGGAAAGTATTTTTGAGGTGAATAGTCCAAGATTTGATTTTAGTAGGGCGCCATCCCAGCATGCCCGGCTGGGAACGGGGTAGAACACAAGCGATCTCAGGGCAGATGGTTCCTTGGCTAATTAATTACGTTACCCCCTGGCGGGGAGTTAGAGACAGAAACACTTAAAATTTACAGGGCTCTTAGGAGGCAGACTGTTCACACAATTTCGGGGAAAATTCTTAGGTTTATTTATGGCGGAAACACGTTACACAGACACAACCGAGCACTTGAGTACTTGCCAGTCTTCACGGGTACGGGCCGCGAGTGCGGGCCCGTAACGGAGATGAAACTTTGAGAAGAAACTGGTAGACACAGAAAGACGTTGGCCGCGTGAGCTGGGCAGCTCGACGTGGAAGCGAACACACGGCGCGATTCGCGAGAGGCCCCAGAGGCCCGCGAGACCGCCCGGCGAAACACAACTTGAAGCTAGCCCTCGTGGGGGGCTAGCGCTTAACCACCCGGAGTCGGCCGGTACCGTAAGTGTTACAATTACAATCCTCCACGCGCGGGATGCAGTGTGGAGGACGAATGACCGGGATAGTGCGTAAAGTTAAAATAATTAGAGAATGGGTTCCGGATGGAAAAACTACAAAACGGTGACTCGAAAACTCAGTTAGCAAAAAACGGATATGCGACTTAACCCCGGTCAGCGCGTCGTAAAGACTAGCTGAGCCAACATGGCGGTTGAGCCCACGCGCCGGCCACACCGAAGCCTGGGGTCAACTCATGTACTCTTCTTAAAAACTAGAACACACAAACAATTCACAGCATGCCAGAAAATAATTATAATTTATGTTAAGAATTTAGAACCTAAAATAAAGTGTTTATCATATACCTGGGTGTGACGTGGGGGGGTGGAGAGAATTACGTAACCCTAAACAAACATTAATAAATTATAAGGACTCGCTGTATGGCCCTGAAAAAATAAACTAAACACTAGGGAACCTGAAAGAACAATACTTGGCCTTACTTTACGTAATTTTTGTGTCTCAAAGAAAACTTCCCCAGAGCTCGGCAAGCAAGGGGCCGGGTTGCTCCGGGAAGAGCCGGGACTACGCCGGCTGTTCCGTCTAGCATCCAGCGAGTTTGTCACACACAAAAATAAACACCCCCCCATAGTCCGTTTCACAGGCTGCTCCCTTTCCAGAGCATATATTTCACCCATGCCTTAGCTTGACGACCGGCCGGCTCACACACACCTTTTACTATGAAAACACTGCACTGTGAGGAGAACAGAGGGGTTGGCCATAGGGGGGGGACTCGAGGTGGAACAGGCCTCCGGCGTGTTGCTGCTGCTCGGGCGGACGTGTGTTATGGTTTGGGCTAGGTGTGCCAGGAAGTACGACGTCACTACGTACCAGCGAATTGTTGCACCCTCAAACGACTGATCTTCGGGGACTTGTTAGGGCCAGTCCCCACGCCGCAACACACTAAAATTTACGTTAAGAATCACTCGGGACGGTGTGAGCCAAGATCATTACTTGCAAATGAAAGACGTGAATAGTTTCTTGAAGTTTACTCACCATGAACAAAAGACTGGTACTCGAGAAGGCCAGTGCCAATTAAACGGGCCTGGAGCACAAACCTCTCAAGTAGGTGACGTGGTAAAACAGCACGAGGCTGGTGGTACACTTAATGTACGAACTTACGCCCCTCGACGCGACGGCCGGCAGGGAATGAGAAATCCCAGGTCAAAACAGCAAATATGGTTCCGGTAAATTAAATTATAACTATTGAAAACTAAATATGGCTGGTGCAAAACTGATGAAGGACCCAGGTAGACATAAACATGTGTTGCTCCTCCACGCATCAAATTCAGACTAACTGAAACATGACGTCCTACGTCGCCAAGCCAGCCCCGCAAGGGGGGGGGGGGTGACTTCGTGCGGTACAAAGTAGTTCCGATGCGAACACATTAAATAGAACGAAAATACATAAGACAATACAAAACGGACACTGGAAAAATAGCAAAGCATATTAAATCGTTACTGGTAATTTTTGGAATGCCTTATCTTGGAGTATTGTTCCTGTTGTATCATGTTCAAGCGGAAGGATACAATACACATAGCATAGCTGATGCAACTGAATAGTGGCAATTGAAAATGAATGACAAATATTAATATACATTTTGAAAAACATTGGAACAATTATTAGATACTTGAAAACGTAGTAATTAAAGAGTAAATTTAGTTAAACATATTTTTAAAGGCAGTATTTATTATTTACGACACGCACTGAATGTAGGCCATACTAAACTAGTACAGTGCGGCAGGCAGACTAGTGGGGGTGTGTGCTAGGCACACGTCATGCTTACAGAGTCGAATGCTTTCGACAGATCACAAAAGCTACCTACTACTTGTTTTCTGCTATCTTACATTTTCAGTACATGTTGCTGAAATAGTGGATTTGTTTTTTTGAAAACCAAATTGCTCCTCACATATTAATTTATTCTTTTCAAGAAAATTATCTATCCTTTTGAATACAGGCTTTCCTAATATTTTTTGAGAAGGACGGTAATATGCTAATCAGCCTATAATTTTCTACATTTGATCTCTCTCCCTCTTTGAATATAGGTATTACTTTTTTCTTCATGTTAACTGAGAATATTCCTGATGACAATGAACTGTTTATTCGATGCAGAAGGTGGGGAAAAATGGGAATATAACACTTTTTTATTAAGAAGCTTGAGATTCCATATATGTCTAGTGTGTATTTGCTTTTTAGATTTTAAATTATTTCTGCAAGTTCTTATTCTGTAATTGGGCTAAAGAATAGTGAGTTTTTGATTTGTGAGATTGTGTATCTTTTCACAGGAAGGTTTTTATTTGAGTTTGCATTCAATGTAGCTTCATCTCTCTTGCATACATTTATAAAATAATTATTAAATGAATTCGCAGTGTCAATGTTTTCGGCAGCAGTATTTTCATTTCTTTTTAGTGATATTTTATTTATCTGTGCAGTTTTCAGTTTAGCAGTAGCTTTTGCTATAATATTCCACTGTGTTTCCATTTTGTTGTTGTGTATGTCTATTTTATTAGTGTAATATTTTTGTTTCGCTAATTTTAATACTTATAAGTATATATAAATATAACACTATTTATTCTAAATGTTATTTTCAGCTTCTCATTGAGCCATGTTGGTCTAGTTTGTAGTGTATGCAATGTTTTTATTCTTAGTTTATTTCAATACCAACATAAATTACTGGTATCGTGTTATTTTCAGTTTCTCGTAGTATATCGCAAGTTAATTTTTGCTTTTAATTTTTAGTATTGACTTAGATTTGTGGTTTAAATGTCATAAAATAGTTGTAAATTGTAGCCAGAGAATTTTTGTCCTATTATTATGACTACCTACTACTATTATTATTACTAAATATTTACACCAGATAGTAATTGATGTTATTGAAGTTACATCTACCTTAAAAGTTTTTGAACGGTTGGGAGGATTTACTTTATATCATAAAACATTCCAGTTTGGACGTATGTAATTAGTTGGCAATTGCAGTTTCCAGGCCTTTCTTGCATTGCTGACTAACGTGTCTGTGTCAAACAGAGTTCTCGAAATGAAGGCCATTTCACTTAGGTTTTTTTCTTTTTAAGTTTGGACAGAGGACTGATGCAGTTGACTAGCATTTAAACATAGTCATTAAACATTTTTGCCTATTCCGAATAACTTAGATTTAGTTTGATTCTTTCTTCTTGTATTGTAATGTAATTATTTTCCAAGTGTCTACAGAACAGGTACATATTCACGTATGCAAAGATGAGGTTTTCAGTGTTGTAGTAAACAGTAATTTATTCACTTGTCTTGTATATGGTAATAAGTGTTTTGTGACCCTTTAAGAGGCGAATATAGACGGGCTGGTACTGGAACACCAGGGGCAATGAACTCTGAGACAGGGTCTGTGGGCGGGACTAGGCAGAATCTCCGAAAGCTCTGGTTGGCATTTTCGCCGTGCTTCACTTTGCTGTGGTGGCACGGAGGGGGAAACAATTTCCACCCCTCCAGCAGCCCACTGCAGTCGCTTGTGTATTGTCCCCCATGTAGGGACTACCCTCGCTGACTACTCTCGCGCGCTTTCCTGGCTCGGCTTGCCTTGGCGAGCGCTAAACTGTTGCGGTCCCTGTAATCGTAAATGTTGAGAAATATCGTTAAGTTAACACGTACACAATGAGTACAAACGGAGTTAACTAACATTGAAAAATAAATTGGGTAAAGTGCAAGTAATTCTGCCTTTGAAAACTAGGTCGCAAAAGAACAGAAAATGGAATAACTTTTTTTTACGTCACTTATATTCTAAAAGGCTATACAACACCACAACGCATGGCTAAATGTTGTAGGTTTTATTTTTTACGTGGGCCAATAAAAATCTGAATGCAATACACTTACATTTGTTTTCTTAATTTGGTTTACGTGAACAATAATGTATTTAAGTATATTAATTCTTAACGTCTCAGATTGAACCTACAGTTGCCAAAGTTTGTAGTTTCGATTCATTATGAACTAACTCGGGCAGCTTAAAATAAAGATTTTCATCTCTCGTAAGGAATCAAGTAATGTACTTAATGAATTCACTGTTTATCACTGTTCTCGCAAATTAACTTACAAAATACTGTCTTTATTGTAAAAGAAATTGTTTGTGAAATTCTCTTTGCATTTATTTGAACTGTATGACTGATTCCTTATAAACGAGTTAACACGTTACTTGAAATGATTTCAAGATTGTGTTGAAAGAATATTTTTACGTCGAATAGTTATCATCTAATATTTTATGAACATTTTGTACACTTACGCGGCTGCGATTAACAAAATTGTAGGCACTGTAACTTCGCCCATCTCGCCGCCCTTTTTCTGCACTTTCTGTAGTTCCTTTGAATAATAGTGATTTCAGGAAACCATTTCCAACTGAGAATCTGAGAGGACAGATTTTTATCATTCCATCTTATTCTGTATACATATTTATTGGTTTTATTCTCTAAGCGTACGACTTTTTGTAGAGATTAGAAGAGACTTATAATAATGGAATTCAGACATTTTGGTGTACAAATTAGTGAATAAATTAGAGTTTGTTTACTTATTTCATTTTTATTATTTAATAGACCGCCATCCAAAACGTACCGTGCCCCAACTTGCAACAATACAAATACTATAAAATATTATACAGTAAATTAAAAGCTGTTTTTGATCAAAATAAATATTTACCATTTAACAAAATTTTGGTATTATGTATGGAAAAGAACACTATTATGTTACACTTAAGTAATATGTACCACTTGGAGCCTAAACCATATTTACAAAGCTCCGACTCAATCGATAATACCTACGATTACATATGCATTCACAAAAATAAAATTGAAGATAAGTTACTTTATCAATTTCTAGATATAGGCTACGTTAAAATGCAATCAGGCCTTAAAAAAGAAATGCACATTTGGAACAATACATTAAAATTGACTAAAATATTTAGTTCAAATTACATTAACCTTATAGCTACAATTCAAATCTAACTGACCAAAACTGCCTCAACCATGTAGTGTTTTAATGAAAGAAAAACTAGCTCACTGCTTAAATAAAGACAGTTACAACACGACAGCCCATACAAACAACTACGTGGTTGAGTTCGTAATTTTTTGTTGAAATTATCTTGGTACTCATAGCTTTAAATCTTCTTAAATAAGCATTTAATATTAGTTCACTTTCTGAAAATAGTCTATTATAATTTTCTTCAAAGAGAATATTTTGCCCCTGAAGACGGTCGTGCGCTATTCCTGAAAAGGAAAACCTATAGGCCTAAGTCTCACTGGTTACATTTTTTTTTTTTTTTTTTTTTTTTTTTTTTTTTTTTTTTTTTTTTTTTTCTTCTTTCAGTAATATATTAGGGATTTTGAATATCCATATTCCTTGTGTGCCTCGGGTCCACCAGTTCTGGCAAGAGACAGTAGTAGTAAAATTTCGTAAGGTGCGGTTCTGTCTCCTGTTTCAAAAAAGTGTCGTTTCTATAAATTCTAAGTATAGCCATTTTTTTCCCCACTGAAGTCCAAATTCTGAAAAAAAACAATATTCTCTTTCTGCAATGTGCAGTTGTCCTTGAACTTGGTAATAGTATTCATGAGATTTCTTCATTTTCAGTTGGCCAGCTTCATAACTCAAATAACGTATCTTCCCTTCTTTTACTGCTTCAGTAACATCTCTTCCATAACACGATGATGGACACTTCACTTCTGTAATGTTGTGGTATGGCCTGGCTTCAAGAATTATTTTATACATGTTGCTGTCTCCATCTGCTATAACTTTAGCATACTTGATGTTATACATTTCTTCACTTTTTTTGTATCATTCTACTATTATGCTGGCTTCCATGCTACTTGAGCTACCTTCATGGTTTTTGTAGCATGTGTGTGAAGGAATGCTGTCACCATCTTTAGTTTGTGCACAAACACAACAGTACTTGTTTGCAACTGCCATATACAAAACATTTTTAATGCGGTATCCTACTATTGCAGTTACTCCAGAAAGTGCTTGTCTCCCCCCTCCCTTTTTCCACGCCCTTCGAAGACATAGATGGGTAGTTCAGGTAGTTTTGTGTGACTGTCCAAGGATGCCAGACACTCCAGACAGATCAAAAATATTTAAATCTGAATTACCGATTAGAATGTTTTTAAAAAATACTAACTTACACTTTGTGTAATGTTTTATAAAATACATCACATCAACAACAAAATATGGTTATACGAGTTGTGTTGCAATAACAGAGCTAGACCGGATAGTGAAGGTTAATTTCACAACCGTTCTTCGACAATCACTTCTCCTGAACTCGCATTCGAAGGACCTGGGTTCGACCTCCATCTCCAGCCATGCTGATGTCGGTTTTCCCCATGGCTAAATTTCTACTGTCTTGGGATATTGTAAAGCAGCGTCTCCTGACAACACCCATCCTCATGGTTGGCTTCTTCTGACATAGATTTGTTTCAGCAGACTCTAATATTAGTTGTATTTGTTCGTAAAACCAAAATATGAAGAATTGTCAACAATGAATGCTATCTTAGGTTAATGATTTTTTCAAAATAAATTTTTGCCATTGCATCACTTCTCTCAATCGTGTTCAGAAGAACGCGAAAACAAAATGTATTATACAATTTAGTAGAATTTCCCCTCAACTTTTGAAGATGATCATTCAGTGATATTTCCCTTTTATATGTCTTTGTGATTTTGGTAGCGATGTGAAACAGGTGTGTAAACTAAATGCAATTGAAAACTGTACGAAAATGTAAATTAAATGCTAATGTTTCCGGAGCAAATTTTGTCAATGTGAGGAGAGCCACATTTGCCTTATAAAACTTGGCTTCCAATGACACACACTAGAGTGATTTACATATTCGAAAATATATTGGTTCATAGGCCGGAGATCGAACACAGATTGTTTAAGTGGAAGAAGAGTTTTGTTAATTAGGCCTACTGCTCCAGCCATTTTAACTAATGAACGATTTGACCAATGCCGTCACAACAGGTTGTATGCTGGGAGGAATTGTCGGTTTTTGCACAAATAATCGCGCTTCTGCCGTAAGTATCGGTGAATCGGCAAAAATGTTAGTTGCATTATATAAAAATATGTTATATATTATTTTTTTATTTACAATTGTAAAGCAAGAAAAATTAATTTACTTTGAAAGCCAGCCAAAATCCTGTTGATCCACGGATTTTCAAATAAATGCCTGCTCTCTTGCAATCATTAAAGTATTTATTTGCTTATTTGAAGTAGAATGTTAAGTCTTTTTGATAAATTATTATATTGTTTATACATTTTTTATTTTCAGCCTAGTCTCTACCATGCGGTCAAATTTTTTTTGCCTCGGGTGTGCTAGATTATATGCAATAAGTGACCGATATTTGAACTGTTACAATAAATTTGAACAAAATTTAACCTCCCGTTTTTTGCATAAATAGTTAAGGTAGGCCGCCTTCAAATATGTATTCGACCAAAATAGATTACTTAAGGCTTGGCATCACTCGCCATAATGTTCATTTCGTTTTCAAATTTTGTTAAATCGTGAGAAGTAAAATGCAAAGTGTAATATAAGCGTGACTTATACATGCCTTGCGCTGTCGTGCACGCATAGTAATTAAACTATTAATACATAATTAGGCCTCAATTCTTCAAGCAATTTTTTAACATTTATAATTTGCTGGACTGATAGTGGCCAAATTCTATGTTAATATTTCATTTATAATGTGGCGCAAGGTCAAAGTAATCCACGCTATAATAGTAAATTGTACAATTTCCTTCTCTGAATTAAAGCAAAAAATATAAAACCAAATAATCCTTATGATAAGTGATGCTGAGTCAATGGCGAGAAATTAAGCTATGCCTAGGACTTTGGTTGATATTACTAGTTTTAAAGAAATAACTCCCAGAAATTTCTCATTCCCAGAATTAAAGAACACTTTTTGATAATACATTGTAGCGTCTTCGTGAATAGTTTCACCCCCCCTCCCCTCTTCGTAGTTTTAGGTCATTGTATGGCGACATTGTTTAACAGTTTATCATGCACTACTAACCTAGGCAGTCAGAGGAAAACTAATTATTTTTAAAATGAAAATTGTAAATGTAGATTTTTATGTAACTATATGCAAAGCAATGTATGTGTATATTGATAGATTTACGGTCGTGTTGGTGCAAGCTTTCCAATTTATGAAGTGAATAATTTTTTTCCTCGGTCTTCAGCAAAGTGTTTGTGTAATTATTTTTCTGACACGAAACTTTTAATGAATGTTAGAAATTACAATGAAATATATTCTACGAACTATCAAAGCGATAATGTTAGAATTATTTTGCTATTTAACATGGCTCTGACTATTATCTTGTCAGTAAATATGTGGGCTCTTATAATATTATTGCAATTAATACCTTACGTGCCACCTAGTAAGCCTACAAAATAACACAAATATTCTCATTTAGACCTTATGGAAGTGTGCGTTTGATGGGAGAAAAATCAATCTGCTCACTTTTTAGGTGGCGTTTGTATAAAATTTGCTGTATTGCCGTTTTATACCATTTACAAGTTGTAAGGTACTGCCTGTTATTAAAATTACGTCAACACACTAAGAAATATGCAAAAAATTACTCTTTCATTATCATATGTAGCTTAAGTTACTTAAGCTGCATCGTTACCTATTATTTAATATTAAAAATGAAATGCCGAATTACAACACTTCTATAAACAAACAATCATTTATTGATACGGAGTCTATCAGAAGTGTAAATGAAAAGTATACAAACTTTCATAACATGTTAGTTTTCCGATATTGTTTGAGCATGAACAGCTTTTCCTCCTCGTCCATAATCGCGCAAAGTCCACCCTGACCGTGTTTGCCTGGCAGTCTGCTATCTCGTGCCATCACTCCGAGAGTTGTACACAAGGGAGGCAAACTAGACGACCTTGAAACGAGTACAGCAGGCGACAACTTCCCTTCTCGCAGCCGCTGGACGGTTGTTACCCCCACTACTGTGCGCCACATCGACTGCCTGAACGTCGACCACGCGAGGGAAGCACCTCACGGACACAGAAAAATACGAAAATATGGTTTTTGGATTGAAGATTCTGAGAGTTTTAAAGCGGTGACATAAGGGTTTCTATACACCATTTTAATCAGCATTGTCTATTTTGTGCTTGCTACTTTTTCTTTTTTTGACAGCATATACAGTTTAACTATAATTCCAGTGCAAAAAAACCAGAATTATAGGAATTTTTTAAACTAAGTTATCAACATAAAAAATACAAATTGAAAAGTATTTCGTCTATATTATTTCTTTAACTATTTTGGGGAAAAAATTGGGGTTTCTATTTGCAATAAGAAGCTATCAATCTACAAACTACAAATGCACTGAAAATGTAGCTTCAAGACATGCTGTATAGGGCTCTTAACAGTGGGATATTAAGAATAAATGAGGGTGATGTGGTGAAAAGATGGCAAAACATCCATGCCGGAGAGGGTTTTTCTAGTTAGCACCCCTTGCAATGGAGGCCGGCACCTAACAAACTATGCTGAGGGGCCGGTTCACTAGTCTTATAAAGTGCATTCGTATCATGTGTCCATATGTTGCTTTAATTTATGGCATGCAAGAAAACAATTGTAGATATTACACTATTATAAGACTGGGGTTGTTATGTATTTGTTGTCAATTTCGTATAACTTTATATTAAATTTTGCAACTATTGATGCTGTTAAGTGTTTAATTTTGGATTTATTTGATCATTACAAAAATACAAATTCTGTCGAACCATACTGATCCAAGACACCTTGTACAATATTATAAACATAATCTTCAACTGGCATTGTAACCAACAAGTGGAAAATCAATTAGTACAATATGCTCAGAACTGTCAAAACTTAATAAAGTTGAATTTAATGGACAATACTAGCGAATGACCTGATAGAGATAAAAATACGAAAAGTATGAATTCTTGTGTCTAAGTGGCTTAGGTGGAGTACATAAAAACATCATGGACACATTTTGTCGTAATATAGCCTTCGTACCTGAAATGAACTATGCTAAAAAATATTGTGATCGACTTTTTTCAACAACTAATAATGCTGCTAATACAGTTTGTTTTTAGAGTGGTGTAACGTACTGTATTTAGTGTAAATGTCTTAGTATGCTCTATCTGTATACAGACCTGACTGTATATAAAATTATACTACACACTTTGTTAGGTTATTTCCGTTTTAAAGTGCGGTAAAGTTATACAATGGTATTTCTAGACTGCTGCAATTACTACGGAACAAATCGGTACGCAAAATCATTAATTTAAATTTTCCAAATGTTTGGAATTAGTTTTTTTACACGAGCATCTCAAGTTGTAAATTATGCTTTTTACTGTGTCAGATTTTCACTATTTTTTTTATAATTTAGAGCAATGATGGAAACCTGAAAATAAAACAGTTTTTCTGTTGCCCATCTTAGCTCCGAAAATAACAAAGGCAGTGAAAATCTAACAATGTAATAAATTGTACGTTCGTAAGCATTATTTAGGTCTTAGTATGTACCAATTTTGACAGCATCTCTGTAAAGATGTTTAATTATACCACTATTTATAAACTTGTAATTCTTTCACACACCAGTACCCATTATGAGGCCTGCCTACATGTCAGAAAATCATGCTGCAGTGTGTTAGAAATCTGGCTTTAGATGACTGTATCGTAGTTTCAAGACATCATGTTTGTTACTAACTTGATTTTGGAACCTCTCACAACAGCCAAAAATTATTTTTTACACTGACAAAGCCAAAAATTATTTTTTACACTGACGTAGCTAAAAATTATTTTTTACACTGACGTAGCTAAAAATTATTTTTTACACTGTCGTGGCTAAAAATTAATTTCACTAGTAGAGACTTGTATTGGACTTTGCTACACTCTCTTCTGTAATAAAACTACGTGGTCACAGCATGGCACGCGACCCAGTGCTGCTCTTATCACTTCCCCATTCCCAAGCTTCGACAAGGACAAATAACTTAAAGTAGGAAGACCCCTTAAGAAGTAGAATTGTCGTAGTGGAGTTTGGGTGGTTGTTTACAACTGATATCTTTATAGTCTGTCTCACTTAAGAATTCCATTTTTTGACAGTTCAGATGAGTATCATTTATACCTATTTCTGCAGGAAAATACTTTTAATTTTGATAAATTGCACAGTTTGAGAACAAGTTCAGCGTGTTTGTGCAAAAATCACTTGCGGCAGAGGTAAATAGTTTTTCTTTTCTTACAACAGATGTAAAAAGAAATGCAAG
>PNEQ01078757.1:0-19613 GCA_003012365.1 Medauroidea extradentata
ACATGGATCACCTTGGTGGGAGGCAAAAGCTCTGGCCACTGTGCCAACCGTCACCAGCATGAAAATATTTAATTAAAATGTGCTTCTCAATACGTTTTGCCTTAAAAATTACTTTCAAATATTCACTCCGCATTGTAAGTAGTCCCTAAATAAACATTTCAGATGTATACGAATGTATGTAGGTATATGTACACACGTTGTTCTGTACTTCTATTTTCGTAGCTAAAAAAATATTGTTAATTTTAAATTCCATACGACTTAATAAGTGCATACCATATACAGTACTGAAGGAGAAAACCAATTAATCAGAAGTCACATAAATCTAATGAGATGGGATCTATGTTTAAAAATTTGCATTATTTCAACAAGTTTTGGTGCTTGGGAAGGGGTAAAGCGTATATATGTGCGCTACAAACGGGTCTATGAATTCCCAGCAGCTCAAATTCCACGCAATCCCACCGGGACTGAACCCAGTTTATATAAGACTTAACGTCTCGTTGACATCGAGGTCATTAGACACTATGACAGAAACTGGCAGAAGGAACCATCCCAGGCCAGCATCCCAGTTTACATAAGTTTCCCACTCGTATGACAAAAATTCCTGTAACAACTGAGTTTAATCCTATAGTAACAAAAAATAGGAACGTTAAGTTAATTTGAAATACCATCTCTAAAAAATTATTTAACAAAATATTTCCACTATTTTTATAGCTTACATTACTGATGTACTATTGTCATCCACTTAATGGATGTTGTAACGTTTGCTTACTTCTGTTTACATGTTTAAGCAGTTTAATAATTTTAGGATCGTTTGGTACGTTTTCGTCCCTTCGTAACACCTTGGCGCCACTTGGACATTTTTGCTGAACACTTACACGATCTAGAAACGGCATATAATACACCAAATTCTGGAACACTGAATGTTACTTGGCTCTGTCCGCGCGCCAGCTCTGAGTCCCTGACGGGTATGCGTTTTTCGTCCGTAAACATGTAAATAATACGAGGCAGATATCATGTCGACATACATACTAACCGCAGTAACGTCGTTAAGTTAGGACTTGTTTGCCACTGTGTTACTGTAGCGTACATGACGTTTACGAGGGACAATGCATACACGCCGGGGACAGAGCTGGCGCGTGCACAGTACGTGAACTGCCAAGTTTGGCAACAATGCTACAGCCTAGGAAGTGAACGGTGTGATGGAACGAGACCGATAACCGCACAGGGGGAGGGGTGGGAGACGGAAAGAGTAACAAGGATAAAGATGTGGGGAGGGATGTGAGGAGTTGACTAACACCACGTGATCAAGTATGTGAGTGTGCTGCTCTCCTTCGTGAATCTGCGGAACTATTTCAGCTACGACGAGAAATGATTCTCAAAACACACAACAGATGTGTTAGTATCGGAACCCAGCTACACGATGGCGGGGACTTATTTCCCTTAAATTTTAACATATGGGGAGCATCATAGAAGAAAAATACCTTCTCATCGTTTTTTTAGAGTAATGTTTTTTCTCTGTGATACCCAATAAATTTCTACACTGCACATTTTTACTGCCCTGATCAGTAGTCACTGCTTTTGGAATGAAACCAGTACTCTTGACTTTGCTAATTGCGGCCAGAAGGATATTTTTAAAAGTATATCCTGAAACAGGCCCATTTGAAAAAAAGTAACCTATTACCTGCTTGAAATTAGTTTTTATACCCCTAATCATTATAACCAAGACTTGGTTTGCAAGGGGAATATCTGATTCCGCACCTGTATCTGTACTAATATCATCCCTGGATAGTGCTATCCCTTCGATGATGTCACCAGCAGCATGGTATGATACCACTTCTTTTAAGGACATTTCATCCATTACAAGTGAAACCAATTTGTTTTTGGTGCGCATGTGTCTACCTTTCATTTCCAACAACTTCAAAACATTTTCTGCAAACCCAGGGTAGATAGCTATACCTCCCAACCATCGGCGTAATGAGCGAACAGTAGGCAGGCATATAGTTTTTCTTAGAAACCTGTATGCAACACGTGAATAATAATGAAGAGCTGGAGCAAAACTCTTGTCAGATTCTGTGTACCTTTAGCTCTTCAATTTTCTACATTTCAGTTTAAGCTGATGAAAAATAAAACTATCTTTATCTTTGAAAACACCAGCCCAACAATTAATGTCTTCAATATCTGCTTGAGTACTAGGAATTTCAGTTGTTTCTTTAAATTTTTAGATTGTTTTCTTCAATTTTGAAATTTTGCTACTTGCCAACTTCAATTTTCTTACCTCAGATTGCATTTGTATATAAATGGCTGTACTGCTTCGTCTCGGAAGCCTCACATCTAGAAGTGGCCCTGAAATAAGAAACGCGGTAGAATTGCTATACTTATACATACTACTGTTTTCACAGCATCCAACTCCAAACAAGGTAACATATGTCACAATGATAAATTATAAGTCACTGACTGCTTATCTTTTTATCCAGGATGTTGCGAAATTCTGTGTCAATATTCTGGGGAAACAGTCCTCACGTGTAGAGGAACAAAAAGTGTTATATGCACATAGGTCCTAAAACACACTGTTTCTGCGTAACAGTTGGCATACATGACATATGGTTGATAGTGCGCTGGGAGGATCATGTTGCTGTGTCACAGTTGTTCATACTGTCTGTGTGTTAATGGCATAGTGTGTGGCATAGTAACATGTGTTACCAGGGTTAGCGAGAGATATATTGACGGTCATGGTTTAGGGCGCCACTCCATGGATTATGGGCATGGAGACCTGGCTAGTCTCTTTCGCAGGGTGTGATGTCACCCGCGTGGCTCTAACCCTGAAATCACTCGCAGAAATCTACACAGCTTTATTTCTTTGCCAAAACACTTTTATGTCGGCTCTTAAATGCGTCCCACACGCCTACCGACCAAAGTTCAAGCAACCGACGACGTTCTACCTCTCTCCTCGACGCTACCACCTCAATCTCTCCCCCTCAGTCCTGTGATTCCCCGTTTCTCTCATCACAGTGTGGTGATTCCCCGGTTCTCTCCACAGTACGATGATTCCCCGGTTCTCTCGCCCCAGGCTTGCCACTTCTGCTGCACTTGACGACTCATTGCAAATATAATTCAACAGTAAAAGAATGGAGATTACATACTAAACAATGATAATGAATCCCTTATACCCTAAGCACAACATTTTTTCTTTAAACTGTAACGTTGGTGTTGCAAGTAGCAACGTATCGTATAACGTAGTAAATGTAAACAAAACACACACTTAACCTAAAAGCAATAAAGCTTCAGTGGAAAATAACACAAGCAACTTGAGGCATAGGTTGAGACTAAATTAATTACTTGACTCTTTTAAAACAACTTCATCTCAGCAAGTGAAAAGGTACGTCACACAAAGGTTATGCTTAATTCGACCTTGGTGCACTACATAACTATATAGGCCTACATGACGGGAGTTTTATCGGGCTCAATAATGTTAGGAGCGAAGCCCTGACGGACATCACATGTTATGTACTGCTGTAATGATGCCCCACAGCAACATGATCCTACCCGTGCTCTATCCACCATATGTCATGTATTGCGAACTGTAGCGCAGAAACGGTGCGTTTTTGGACCTATGTTCATATAACACTGTTTGTTCCTCTACACGTGAGGATTATTTTTCCCCAGAATATTGACACAGAATTTTGCAACATTCTGTATAGTAACACAAAGCCACGTAATTTGCCAATTCTCTATGATATAATAATAATCTTTCCTAGAATTGCAAAAACCAAAGTTTATAAATAACGAGAAAATAAGACAAGAAACTAAAACATTTTGAAAGAAATGTACAAGTACTTACAGAGTTGTACTTGTGCATTTCATTCTGAATGATTAGTCTCAATGCTTGTATATAACTGTCACGGAGGTTGGAGATCATTTTGATATCGGGCAAACATGCACCACAAAATGGACGTTTTGCTTTATTTGCCTATTATCTTAAGGCAAAACAGATAAGTATTTCAGAGCAAAAATATTTTCAACACAAAACTCAACTTTTGTCCTTTTTCTGCATTCAACCACATACTTTTAGTAATAACTTTAAAATTGGATGACAAATGTTAATTTGTTAACTACATTACTATATCAGCACATAAAACAAACAAAAAATAAAGAATTACATTTCATACTCATTATGAGACGAAAATAAACCTACTAGCCTAGCTGTGTTTTGCCACACTGTAAAATAACTAAACTTCCATTCTAGCTTTTTTTATACCTGCAGCAATGAACTAACTTAGTTGTAACCTTGAGCGTACTTGCTATACTAGCAGGATATTAAAAATATTTTTAATGTTGCGCATGATCAAAATTCAATGATAAAATTACAAAACTATAATTTTGTTTTAATTAAATTGACAGGTTAACATTTTTTTTAACAGTTCATTAAGTATCAAACTTTTTAATAGGCTTACAGTATTTCTCCACAGCATGCAGGAGAAAAATATGATCACAGCTAGTTTTGTTAGTTTTGTTCAGCAATGAGCTTACTTCAGTTGTTTACAATATGGTAGTGCACAACTTGTACTGATGACTGCTATTTCATTACACACTTTTCTGGAAATGTTTAGTTCCAGGACTATGCAATAAACATTACCTATTACTATGCCCCAATTAACATTATTTGTTAAATTTCAATGCATAACAACTTAAATTAGTTCAATAATAAGTTAACTTTAGGCACGCACAATATAATATTAGTTGCTCTTGCATGATAGTTGTACTATTAGGCCTAATGATATTTTAAAATTATTTTAACAGTGACTTACTCACTGAAAATACAAAGTTATTCACAAAAATTAGAAACTGTTGCTACTCTGGCTGGAATAGGAACAAACCTGCCATAAGATAGTGAATGAACGTATCACTGTCTTGATATTGTTAAAAAAATTAATGTCTATAACCTAACTTATAATTCTGATCACACCAAAAAATAATGTAATTGTAAATTACCATTTACATGGAAGAGCGGATGGGGAGTGTTCAACCCTATATTGATACGCACTGCAATAGTTCTTAGTCGAATTATTTTTACACCCTAGCAAAAAAGAAATTTAGGCTTTTAAATATAAATTATTTAACTGTTTAAAACCTTAAATGAGGTTATTTCAAGAAAATAAATACATCTTTAATTTTTTAAAATAATTTTTTATATTGAACAACAAAACTACAAACCAAGATAACTTGGGCGAGGCAATAAATATGTTGAATATTAACTACTAATGACATACAGCAGTGACTATATTTTTGGAACAGTTACCCAAATTTTACCTAGATAGTAGCTACTCCTATGTGGTAAGTAAGTTATTGTATGTAAAAAAGGAGGGTTGGGAGCAAGAGAGTAAGGGAGAGGGAATTGTAATGTCACAGAAAATTTACCTGAATTGTCACAACTTTGTGGTGGTGAATTTGTTCTGTTTTGACATCTCAAGGGGCGTGGACTTTCCAACCGAGGTAGTTTTTTTTAACTCCTTCGTGCTTGCATTATTAATATACAGACTTGAAACAACTCCTTTCTTTAACCTGCACAGGATTAACATAAAAATATGAACATACTAATGTTTTAACAAACATTACAAGTTACAGCAGAGGAAAACAGTACAGAACCTGATTGGCTGTACAGAACAGGAAATCAATATTACAAAGCCCTATAGGTTAAGTGGTTAATTATGGAAAACAAATAGCTTTAGGGTGGTATAATTTTAAAAGTATGTGGGACAGCTTAGGAAGGCTTTGGAGAGGATGTTGTAGTGTCATTTGGATGCTTGCCCAATAGGAAGGCAAATTATTAATAATATTAATTATTATTAAGGAGTATCCCATTACAGGTAAACATGTAGGACTAACTGTAAACAAAACACTTACCCTTGGGATTTATTTCTTGGATTTCTGAAGTCATCATCCTTGAAATGGATTTCACACACTTTCAAATATTTGAGACAAGCTGAACCTCTAAGTTTGATGCTTTCATCTATGTCAGCTCTTTTTGTTTTGTGCACCCACTCTTTATAGCTAAAAACAAATACAGACTTTTTTTATTACTTAATGAAAATATCAGTACTTAGCAAAACAAATTCAGTTACCACACATTGGTATCCCAGGAACGAATGCAGTTTTTTGACAGTTCAGCTTGCGAGATACTTTGTGATCTATTGTTGGTCTCCAAGGTTTTCAACGATTGTCAGAATTCTTTAAACTTTAATACCCTTGTAGCAAGTCAGTGTTGTAACGGATAGGAACATACAACCATAAAAGCAATCAGTCACATTTCTTTCCTTTTACTTGCAGAATTACAACAACAAACATCCAAAAAGCACCATCATGGCTGCGACTACTACTTTAGTCAATAATAAGGAATTGACGTTGACATATTTTTAAACACACACAAGGTATTTATATCATTACGAAAATATCTAAAAATAAGCTATTAAGATTTAATATCCAACACCGTTCCTTAAATCTTAATCATTTTACCTCTCAGGGTCCATCACTTATATTTACATTTGGATGAAACCAGTACCCTTCAGGCAATTTATATGCTTAAGTTTACACAATGGCTTTGTCAAAAATTCAGAAACATTTTCCTCACTAGGTACATAGTTGACACAAACATTTCCACTCTTGACATGTTGTCTAACAAAATGATGTTTAATCTCAATATTCTTTGATCTCTGGTTTATGTAATTATTTTTTGTGAGTTCAATGGCTGCTGTATTATCACACAATATTCTAACGGGCCCTTTTACTACAACAGGATCTATTTCGTCTATTAGGGCTTTTAGCCATATGGCTTCCTGTACAGACAATGATATGCTCATGTACTATTCTTTTGACAATGCAATGGTCTTTTGTTTTTTTACTGCACCAAGAAATGACAGAATTTTGAATCTTGAAGCAGTAACCTGAGACTGAGTGCCTATCATTTAACTTACTTCCCCAGTCAGCATCACAATACCCTACCAAGTCTCTTTCACCATTTCTATCATATTCAAGTTTATAGTCCAATGTCCCCTTTATGTATCTTAGCAATCTCTTGAGAGTAATCCAATGAACTTCTGTGAAGCAGTTGTTAAACCTACTTGACGTACTTGCCACATAAGTGATGTCGGGATGAGAAATCTGTGACAAGTACAGAATACTCCCTATAGCCTCCTGGTAAGGGAGCCTCTTCAACTTCTCGTCGTCTTCTTCCTTCCTCTTCTCTGTAAGATCCAAGCCTGGATCCAGTGGTGTTGCTGCTGGTTTTGAATGTTGCATGTTGAATCTTTCCAGAATGTCTTGAGCGTAGCTCTTTTGTGAAATCCAGAGTTTTCGATTCTCTTTGTCTCTTGTTATTTCCATTCCCAAGCATTTCTCTACTTTACCCAGATCCTTCATTTCAAAACTGCCCTTCAGCTGACTCTTTATTTGCTCAGCTAACTTGTGGTCATCATAGATCAGTAGCAGATCATCTACATAAACTGCGACTATCAGAATGGCCCCTTTTTTCTCATCGAGTAGATGCATGGATCAGCTTTTGCCTGAACAAGGTTTGATCGCACCAGCACTTCGTGCAACTTCTGGTTCCAACAGCGGCCACTTTGTTTTAGACCGTAGATGGATTTCTTTAGTTTCCAAACTTTCTGTTCTGTGCCTTTGTTCACCACTTCTACAGGGGGTAGTACGTAACAGTCCTTATCAATTTCCCCATACAAGTAAGCTGTAACAACATCCATGTGGTCTACACTTAACCCTTCCTTTGTTGCAAACGAGAGGAGGTACCTAATCGAGATATACTTCGTCACTGGAGAGAAGGTTTCATCATAATCTCTTCCGAAGGCCTGGGCACATCCCTTCACTACGAGCCTTGCTTTGAACATTTTTTTATTATCAGGATCCTTCACTTTTAGCACCCATTTTGTCTTCAACAATTTTTCATGTTGAAACCCTTATGATCCTGACCCAGATTATAGTAAAAATAGATAGCCGCAATGTCAACTTTTCATACTCTGTGATTTAATACCAAATAACCAAATAACTAAATACATAAGATCATATGAACACAAGGACATAATCTCTAAACGATTTATACACAATACGTCTCAACAAGACCAACAAACGTCCAAATATCGAATAAGGTTCAATATAGTAGTGCATACAGCGTCCATAAACAATCACTCCATCACTTAAACCCTACATACATATTCAAGTATAGAAGGAGAGCAGGACTACCCCACTAGCAAAACGGAACACGGAATTCACAAAGTTCATTAAGTTCAAAAAAACGCAGGAGGCCTCCGAGAGAAAACGAGGATGGTTAAATGCGCCGAGATGAACGTATGTGTCCAATATACTTCCATGAAGGATATTGATCGCCGTAATGTTTCTTGAACCGCAGCACAGAAAATATATATTCTTCTTACCTTGCTAGTCGCCCCGGAAGGTTACCATTCACCTTCTATGTCCATGGAGACCAGCCTTTATAGATCACTACACTCCAAAGAGAAACGCCTCTCCCGAGACGGCAAAGTATTCTCGCAGCAAGGCATAGAGATAAACTAGGATTCGAAAACGTCCTCTTCATAAATACAGACAAGGTTAGTCTTTAAACAAGATACTTAGGCAGACGCCTCGAAGCTCGCATCAGCCACTCGTCGACGTACATAACCACTAGTGAACAGTCCCATCGTCCAGCACCGAATGACCCACCTTCCACAACGTTCCCTCTCTCCACCATCCTCACTCACCTTCCCCTTCCTCCCCTCTTCTCCAATAATCACAAGTTCGATGTTAAGGAGAGGGGGAGGCGGGAGTCGAGACCACACAGTCTAATGGCACATAAAACTAGACCAGGGCACCAGAGAAACCATAAACAGACTATCCAGGGGCACAATGTGCAGGTAGATCAACCAGTTCAAAGGTATCATTTTTCCTCAGGGAGTTCATCTCACTCTGTATAGCCTTCTTCCAGTTATCCTTCTATGGCCCATTCAGGGCTTCTTCGACAGTTATATCTTGTCTGTCGTTAGACCTTGTGAAGTAAATTTCATGATCTGGAAAAACTTTTGGTTTTATTTTCCGCTGAGACTTTCGCAACGCTGTTTCAGATCTTTCATTTGAGGTTTCGTTGGCTTTTTCTTCAGCTTGTAGGTTTCCAAAACAAAAAAAAAAAGGGGTCATCGTCTGACACGTTTTCTGTTTCCACAGGCTCATCTGATAGATTTTCTGTTTCCTCAGCTGTTACACTTTCCTTTGTGAACACAACGGAGTTCTGCTCAGCTTCTATCGTTTTGGTCTCCCTTCCTTGCTCTTCACTGCCTTGCAAATTTTCCAAGAACTTTACATCCCTCGAGATAATCAATCACTTTTCATGGGTTTGGTGGGTTAATTAACCTGTAGGCTTTTGATTCTTCGCTGTACCCTACAAAAATGGACTCTTCACTTTTTGGGTCCAACTTGGTCCTGTTTTGTTTTGGAACGAGCTTCATGGCCTTACAGCCAAACGTCTTCAGGTGCGAGATGTTCACTTGTTTCCCCATCCAGACCTCTTTTGATGTCTCTCCCATTACTGCTTTTGTAGGACCTCTGTTTTTGAGGTAGGTAGCAGTGTTGATAGCTTCACCCCAATATTTTCTGTCCAGAGCAGCATCTTCCATCATGGTCCTCGTTTTTTCTACCAGAGTGAGGTTTACTCGTTCACTGACTCCATTTTGCTCTGGCGAGTAAGGTGGTGTCTTCTCATGGATTATTCCACTTTCTCTCATAAAATTTTTGAAGTTTCTGTTGACGTACTCCCCTCCATTATCACCTCTCAATACCTTTATCTTCACCCCTGTTTGCTTCTCCACTAGATTCTTGAAATCTCTAAATCCGTCCAAAACTTCATTTTTGTTTTTCCAACAGGTATGTGAAGGTCTTTCGGCTGAAGTCGTTGGATGATTGTTAGTACATACAGGGCACCGCCCCATGTGAATGTGCTCATCGGTCCACAAACATCTGAGTATACCAACTCTAGCACCGTTGTAACCGGATCCCCGCATGTTTACTGTAAGAACTTCTACTCTGTTTTCCCTTTATACATGCTATGCAATCATGGTCAGTGTCATCACTGAAGTCCATACCACTTGACATGTCCTTCAACTTGCTCATTGATTTTCTGTTTAAATGTCCTAATCTTTTGTGCGACAATTTCCTTGGTAATTTTCCTGTTGTAGGCCTACTTTCCTCCTTTGTATCTTGTACACTTAAGGCATGTCTCTGTTGTCGAAGTTGCACTTGACTTTGTAAACGCCTCCTTCATTTACAGCCACTACTACTGCATTTCCACTGATCTAGCAGACGTCATATCTTACATACCTCACTATCAAAATACACCTTAAGTCCCTTGCTGGCCATTTTGCTGACTGACAGCAGGTTCGTTGACAGATCTGGCTCATACAGAACATCGGAAATGTCAATATCATTTTTGAGTTTGACTGAACATTGTCACTATTTGCAACGACAATTTCTTGTGCATTTTCTTGCATGTCTCTCATCCAGCACTTGTTTCTTGTCATGTGCGATGTAGCCTCCGAATTCACTATCCAATCTTTAGTGTTGGTGGTCACTGACAATAGGACTGCAATAACGTAGCGGATCTATATGTCCTCTGTTGCGTTGCCTTTCTTGATGCTTGCGCTCTTCTTGTCACGAAACTCACTTGCTTTATGTCCCTTTCTGTTACAATTAAAGCAGACTATGTGGCTTTTATATGAACTTGCTCTATGTCCCTTCTTATTGCATTTGAAACATGTGATTGTTACTAAATCATCTTTTCTACCATTCATTGTCAATGCTGTTTCTTCAGGGTAATGTGATTTTGCCTCTTTCTGGATGAGTGTTGACCTAATGTAGTCGGAGGTTGTTTTCACCCCGGTGCTCTCCATTGCCATTATCATAGGTTCATAATCGTCTGTCAAACCGCTCAGCATTATTACCCCTATAAACTTATCCTCAATTTTTGCGTTTATTGCTTCAAGCTTCTGTGATAATGATAAGATTTCATTAAGGTATTCTTCCATGCAGCTGAAATCTTTTAGTTGTATTCTGAAAAGTTTCCGAAGCAGGAAAAACCTCCTACTAAACCCTTTGTTTTCGTATGTGCTTTCTAATTTGGTCCAAACTTCTTTTGAAGTCTTGCTGCTCTTCACCATCGGGTAAAGACTTTCATCTATCATCAGGCATATTTTCGACTTCGCCTTCTTGTCCTTGCTTTCATCTGTCTCTTCACCAGTCATGCACGGCCACAGGTCCTCTGCAGTGAGGTACGTTTCCATTCCGAATTTCCACAAACCGTAATTATCCGTCCTGTGAAGTTTCTTAATTCCGGGTAACCAACTGATTTGGTTTTCCTTTAACTTGTTACCAGCCATGATTACTGTTTTGGGTTTTGCGTTAACGGACATGTATGTTGCGCGCGTGTATCCATTTGTAAACACGTCAGCGGGTCGCAGAACCTTTACACCCTCGATAAACACGCACACCAAAAACATTCGTTTTAGACTCTGATTATGTTCCTGGGCCCATAACTTGTTGTAACGGATAGGAACATACAACCATAAAAGCAATCAGAGTCACATTTCGTACCTTTTACTTGCAGAACTACAACAACAAACATCCAAAAAGCACTATCATGGCTGCGACTACTACTTTAGTCAAAAATAAGGAATTGACGTTGATGTATTTTTAAACACAAACAAGGTATTTATATCATTACGAAAATATCTAAAATAGGCTATTAAGATTTAATATCCAACAGTCAGCGCATAGTTTTAAAGAAATAATATTGGATATTGTTTCTGAAATGACATTTGCAAGCTGTCATAAAAGTTCACTAGATCGTGGCTTACAAAGCCCAAAAAGCTAGTGACAGGACTTGCTATAATTACACCCAAAAATGTACAGTTAGTACTGATTTATGCTGTAAAATTTAAGAGATAGGCTACTGCATGTAGTTTGTATTCGTTTCATCATGAAAAAAATCTACTTTCAACATCAAAATTTGGAGAAACCACAGTCAAACTTACATGTCAGACTTTGGAAAAGAAAAAAATGACTTTGCATAAGAAAAAAATGACTTTGCATTATTCTGAACTATGTAACTACTGCATCCATACATAGTGCAAATACTTCCACATGTGCCGTATGCCGGATCATGTGGTGGATCCATCTCAATCAGCGTATTTAATTATTTTCCACAAAATAATTGCTGTCATGAATCGGCCAAAGGCGAAGTTTTATACACTTTCAGACAGAAGCGTTGACTGCAGTTGTTTCCATTATGAATACCGAGTGTCTGGTATTCATATTTATTATATTTGCTAGCACCTAGATCCAGTACACCTAAGCACAGTGGTGCATGCGCAGGAACACCTTGTCCTTTCTCTTTCCAACCCACCATGATCTCTACCTCTCCAGCCTACACCTCCATACGCCATCCATACTCCCCTTACAACACGCATCCACACTCTATAGAGGCTAACCTACGGATTATGAATTTACACCAAGTATATTCTTTTGCCACGCGAGTCACTCGGAGACAAAGTATAATTTTGGAATGATGCTGTGTCGTCGTCTTTTTTTTTTTTTTTACATTAGCCTCCAACAGCATAGTAAATTACTGTATGTGATTTTCCTCCAAGAGATTTTCACGAACTTGAATATTCTGCTCATCAACGGGCATCAACACTGTTATTGAAATATACTCAACAACGTGTACTATAGTTTTACCATAGCACTGTTACGTTCTGTTCTGATTACTGTTTGGGAAATGTAAAAGGCACTGGGTTCGATTCCCAACCCTGTCTGGGTGTAAATGTGTATTCATATAAAATGGTCACTCAAATTTGTCTTGTAACATTTGCCACAGAATCAGCTCGAGATACATGAAATTTACTTTTCCGCATAAAAAATTGAAGATGGGAGGTGTTGGGCAGAGTGGTGAGGTGGAAGCGGTGCCAGTTAACCTAATATTTTTAAAACATTTGAATATACTTATTTTTTTAACTTTAAAAAGTTTGTAAAAGAATCATGCTACTGATAATTTTCTTAGGATTCAAATCCAAGTCTGATACATTTTTTTGTGTTATATTATTGAACATCATTGACCATTGTACATTAAATATTAAAATGATGATAATTTAAAATAAAATATCTCTCCTATCTGAAAACACCACTTTAAAGAGCAATAATTTTATGTGTATATTAAAACATTTTTTTTCTTTCCAGTATTGAATAGTTACTACACATTAAATGTTTAAAAATGTTTATTTTTTTGACGTTTCTTTCCGTACACTTGTTACAACACAGTAATATGCAGTTATTTACACGAGTATTTAACTTGTAGACTTGTTGCTACTATAAGGTAGAACAGTGATGTCACATTAACTTAAAAAAAAAAGCTTATTATTTAAAGAAATACCTTTCGTAACACTTAAAAAACAACTAATATGAAAATTCATACATTATTATTCATGTAATATATATCTTTGCATAAAATCTTCTTTTATATGTTACCATACATATTGACGTAATACTACAAGGAATCTCTTTACAACGCGTAAAGGGGCTGCGGTTAGCACAGTGGTTAGAGCACTTGCCTCACACTAAGGCCGTCCGTGGTCGACTTCTGGCGGGGTCGGTCCCCAGATTTTCGTGTATGGGAATCGTTCTGGACGATGTTGCTTCATCACTAATGTCACAGTCAGTAAGCCTGTTCTCCAAAACACCAACAATCCTGACCAACATAGAGTGTTTACCGATCTCCCTATGGACCTTACAACAGTCGTCCTTCTCCCCTTGTAGTGCAGTTTTTCCAATATGTCGCCAAGTTTAATCTAATCTTTCTCCATGTAGCACCTGGTACAGCTTACCGACCTCTCCAACTGACTCAGTTTATACAAGTGTCCTGCCCCAGCTCCTCAATCATCTCATAGGGCTGATTTCTTGTCCTGTCCTTTTCTTGCCTCACACACAATTTCCCCTTCACCCACCTTGCTGCCGTTCTCTAGACACCCTCAATTTCCCTTTCTTCTACCACATGGCGTGGATCCCATACTTTTTCTCTGACTTATTCAAAATAACCATATTTTTATTCTTAAGGACACCGCCTACCTGTGTGTTAGAGGCTCAGGAATGATGGAGACATAAGGTCAGCTTTGAAGCGTGCATCAGTTGCTGCTTGACCATGGGACACTGGTGACCATATACTTTTATTGGTGGAAAGTCTCCAGCTAAGTTCAGTGCAGGTCGCAGTCTGAGTTTCACATTCATCCTGTTACTACATTTTGAGGTACGGAAGTCTGAAAAGGCAGTTTTTAGCCATGTTGGGGGCCTTAAAACAGTGTTTTTAATGAACGTGGCGTCATAGCATTGAGGTTCCGACCTTGCCTGAATTTTTTTCTTTTTATATGTTGGTACAATGAGCACACGTGGAATATTTTAGTAGAAAATACCTGTTTACGAACACACTGCAACACATTTGGAGCCTGGGGTAGGCGGCCACCTTAAGATGGGGCACCATAAGTCAAGTAGAAATTGCGTTGTTTTTCTGTATATTTTTGTTGTTAATACATATGTATTTAAAATATGTAAGTTAACTATATGTCCTTGGTAAATACCTTACATAGCAATACAATTATAAATCCAAATCATCCAACAACCAAGACGAGGTATTTTTTCTTTTAATCATAAATAAATGTGCACTTTTTAAAATTCTTTAGATGATGTGTGTATAAAAATTAGTGACTATGTACGAAGGCATTTGAATAATGTAAAAGTGCAGTAGTAAGGAAGGTTTCATAATTTGCTTTATAATAATGTAATGATTTAAAAATGGAAAATGCAGCATGAGTGATGAGGGCCTGTAACGTGTTACTGAAAACAGTTGTGAACCATCAAGACTATATAACTGGCTGTCTGTTGCGTGTGCAGTTGTATATGTTAGCTGTGTTATATGTTACAGGAGGAGCCGTTACTGCAGCTGGTGCCTGTTATAAAGACAGAGGACTTCAAGGTATAGTCACCAACCACTACATGTGGCCAGTTACTTAGTACTTACATATTTACGTTCTCCAACTTGTTTGGTGCAGGAATTAAGGGACCAGACATTCTGCTGTGCTGGGCTCAAATATGGTGGGAGGGCTTTAAGAAGTGTTCATTTAACTGTAGACGTCTTATATAAATACTAGTTGGGCTCAATTTATGTTGTGTTGTATTTTAGAACAATAAAGAAATTACTGTCGCTTGCTACCAGTGTGAGACAGCCAGAGTACCGACATTGTGTATACTGACGTAAATGAAATAGAGTTAGTCCAATGTTATTAATAGAAATTAATGGGTTTATAGACATACACTATTGCTTATTTTTTTAGAAGTTTTTTACAAATTGTTATGCATATTGCCTTGTACACAGCTGTAGTTAAGTGATTGTTTAGTGTTAATTGTAAAGTTGTTAGAGAACATGTAGATGTTCACTTGTTGTGTTTATGTTCCAGGTGGAGATCAAAGATGAAATAGACATAATAGAAGATGTTATAGAACATGGAGCTCACAGTAGCAGTAATCAGGTGAGTGTATAGCTTGCTTTACAACAAATGTCACACATAATATGATGAAAAAAAAATTTAACCAGGCATTTTGTTTTCTTAGTATTTTTCAATAATTTCCCATCAGCAGATCTTGTGACACCTAAGCGGTAGGTACATTGATCACATATATTGGTGTGTTAATTTTTTGTGTATTTAAATGGTAGGAAATAGAACTGAAATGTTTATTTCTATAGGTATTTTTAAAATATTTGTTAAACAAGATGGAGTCTAAGTAATTTTGTTTTTCCACACTTTTTTAAAAAATTCTTTTTTTAGTTTTTTGCTTGTTACTAGTTCTGATGTTTGTGTCTTGCAATTTTCTTTGTTATCTATGGAGTGTTTTAGTATGTATTATTTTCGTCATCTGTGAGCTTTCATGGCTTCAAGTTCGCCCAACAATCCCTGTTAAATATCGCAAGAGGACAGTGGAAAACTACAGCTTCTCAGCATTGTTTAAGCGCGAGACATGTTACCAATGGCGAGAGCTGGAAACACTAGCAAGATTTCCTGTTTACTTTGGTGGTTATAAATTTTTAAAATTTTAACTTATCAAAATAGTAACATAACTAAAAAAGCATGTCTATATTATTAAATCAATTTTACATTTCAATTAATAAAAAAACAGTGATATTTGTTCCAGTTGTGTTACTTATTGACCCTTTTACTTGGTCGAGCACATTGGTGTTTATAATTATGTGATGCAAGTAAATTACAGGTGGCTGTGTTTGTCGTCTGGTAATATATACCTTGAACTGTAGCTAAGATATTTCTCCATCACTTGTATTGTAGATGTCATTTATGATGATTTTATTGGGTATGTGTCTGTAATTTGAAGATATTTTGTAGTTAAACTTTTGGTGCTAGTTACAAGCAACTTCACTTTGAAATATTTCTGTATGTTGATTTAAATTTATATTGTGACTCTATGACAGCTCTTGCATCAAAGTAAACCAAATTATTGTTGACATAATTGTATAACTGGGCACTATAAATTACTTCTTACAATTTTCATTTAAATTTAAAATTTACCTTAATTTATATACTAAGACAACTCAAATAGTGTTTGTTCGCTGTGGATTAAGAGTTTAGTTTATTTGTTGGCTCTATTCAAGATACAATCTTTATATTTCACAATTTTGTCATTAGAAACACTGTTACTATTAGTTTAAATTAAACTGAAATGTTGGCTAATGAACATCTGAATTATATTTTATTATTATTAGTTTTTATGCTACCATTCAATCAATTTTTTAGTATTTTGCAATTAAATTAATTTTTTTAACGTAGGAATTTATTTTATTGGATTTAAGTAAATAATTTTATTTGGTCTCTTTTTCATTCTTGTTTTCCTGTAGGAACTTTATAATACCTTGCTAATGTGTTGTGATGCGTCTTGCTGTTCGGGCCATCAACGTATATGATGCATGTTTGTTTACCGATGAATCTACAGATATTGCTGAGTTGAAGTGCTCTGGATAGCTCAGAAGTTAATATGTCGAGGCGTAAACTATCACTGTGGTTTTGTTAAGTTACACTCATTTCTTGATTTACTTTAATAAATATTACATCTTCACCTTTTCTATATATTTACAAAGCCCAGGTTTGTTCTAACCACAAACAAAACAATTAGTATCAAAGTTGATGAGATGCCCGGTGCTACGATGTCCACTTTTGACCTTCAGATAAAAGACTTAAAAGGATAAACTACACTGCGTGATAAAGAGTTCGCCTGGCCATGGCACCACAGTTATGGCACAAATTCCAGATATCCCGCCACCTTGGAAAGAAAACACAGAAAAATACTAAGTAGTAGGACTAAATTTCCCAACGGCCTCTCCAGCGCTCCCAGGGCCAGCCCCGCTGCAGCCTCGTGACCTGCACGCGTTTCTCTCCACCTCCGCCGTCTCTACACGACTGATAAAGCTTCAATGGATATGGTAACTAAGAGCATGCCTCGGTGGAGTGATACAAAAGTATCTAGATTTTTCAAAAACAGCAATAGTACTTCACTTAAAACGTGTAACAGAGGGTTTCAAAAATTGAATCTATAGGTTTTACATCAAAACACTAAAGAAAATTAATACAAATACAATAATTGGGGACTAAAGGTGCGCATCACTAGAACTACTTTTGCGGCGCAATACCCTAAGCAACCCCCTGAGACGGCTGCCCAACGCGCGTCAACAACCTACGTCATGAAGAAATTCCATGAAGCAAGCGGTCAACCACAATGTCGGCGCCAGAAATCCTACAATCTGGAGAAGCTTGCAACACAAGAAGTTACTCACTTCACCAGGAAAAATTTAATAACTGCTAAAAATTGCCCAAACTCAAAAATTAGGAAAAATACAAGACAATATATCTCAACAAAATTTATTAAAATTTTACTGTGGTCAATTTGAAACCAAACAAGTCAGGAAATGAACAAAAAAACTCTACTTTAAAATTCTCTACTGTATTTTTAATTTAAATTTTGGAAACTGAATTTAAGTTAATAATGTTCCCAATTGCTAAGCTATTGAATCCTGTTGTATCATCTCGAACACCTTATGAACCAACACTCCGTAAGGCACACAGCCTTTAATTAAGGATTTAAATTGAATAGAATAACATTTTACATAAATTTAAATAAGGTGGGAAGTGGCTGCACACGTCGCAGTGTGTTGATTGTCGCTCAGGATTGGTTGGTTGCTCTAGCACGCACTGGAAGTTATCGCTGTCATTAATCTTACACTCCACGTCTGATATGTACATCTTAACTGTTCACGCCTTCTGTAACCTTGCTTTCTCACATTTAGTTTTGCCAACGCCTTCCTTCGTAGACAGTGTTAAAAAAAAATGCCAGGCCTGCAAAACTCTACTGCCAGCTTACATTTCAAAATCGTTGTAGCATTTTCGCGAGTGCTATATCCTATCTATCAGCGACTTCTGTAGTAATTGCGACTACCAACTCTACTTCGGTAAGTTGTCACTTCTCTACTATCTCTAATGCATAATAGACTTACTGTCAAGCGGTCCATCCACGACTTAGGTCTTAATTTATACTAACACAAGTGCTGCATGCCGGTATCACACGGGCACGTGCAACACGCCCGTCAGGGCCAATTATCCCTATCTCCCCCTACAGCACAAACTCTGGCAACGCCACTGATCGTAGGACGGGGCAACGGAACTACTAATAATAAGTATATAACAACATGCTCAATTCAATTACATTTACAGTCAAACCTCGCTCATACGTACACTCACGGTTCTCCAAAATATGTCCGTATGACCCGAGTTGTACGTACGAACAAGCGAGGCCAAATCACGTCAATTTGTGGCCCCCCTCCCACCCTCCTGCCGCCCTCCCATCCTCCCGCCACCTTGGTTGAAATGAATTGCCGTGTCATGCTGCCGCGGGAAACAAATTGACGTGTCGATAAGGTCACATTCACGTACCTAGGGCAAAAACTTACTCATTTTTTATATGATATTTTGTATTGCTGAATTGTTTCCAAGCGAAATGGTATTCTATTTGTGCAGAAACGTAAACATTAAGTAAAAAAACGCACAATCAACACCGTGTGTAGGCGTTAATATTCAGCTTTCAAGGCAGTGCCGAACGTCCCGTATTTACATTTTTTGATATTTCACAAAATAATTATTATTATTTAACGCGTAATACGTTGGTTACTTTGAGTGTAGATAAGATAGCCTATATTAGCTAGTAGGCCAGAAAACATCGTGAAAAACGCAACGTTACTAGTCGGCAATAAACATTTAAAACCGGTAAATCTATACATATTTTGTAACATGAAGAGTTTTTTTTATTTCTAAACTTGCATTGATTTAGGCCTAGACATGTAAAACAAGCAACATTAAAGCAATGGGGGTTACACAACACAGCATAATATTAAGTCACACTTTAAACAAAACAGGCATATTTTTGCGCAGTATTTCCACTTACCCTTTTAGTTTAGTAACATTGGG
>PNEQ01078758.1:0-37491 GCA_003012365.1 Medauroidea extradentata
CTAATATGCATTTTTACAAGTGTCCTATTAAAGTAAAAAGCACGATGATAGGCCGTCGGGTTCGAGCTCTATCGACGTTTCTTCGGAAACACATTTCACCCCTTTTCACCCCCTTAGAGGTCGAATTTCGAAAAATCCCTTCTTAGTGCTCGCCTACGACCTGAAGGGAACCCCCACAAAAAATTTCACGATTCTAGGTACAGTGGTTTGGGCTGCAGTTTGATATGTCAGTCAGTCAGTCAGTCAGTCAGTCAATCAGTCAGTCAGTCAATCAGTCACCTTTCATTTTTATATATATAGATTAACGTACATCAAAGCATTATTGTAGTTTTTTTTTTTTTTGCATTTCAATCACGCGTATTTTAATTTAAACTGTTTTACAAACATAGGGTAGAATACAGTATAGATACTGTTCTATACGTGAATAATAACAGATGAAGAGAAAATGATGAAACGTATTTTTTCAATTTGTAAATTACCCACGCGGGTGTGAGCTATCAACACAGTTTCTTTATTTATTTACAAACCACTCCTTTATTTGGTACACCGGTGTTCCGTCTCTCTCTTGTTCATGTTTCGCTGGCACAATTGGCCAGTTAACAGCGTTAATCGTGGTTATCTGAAGCTATCAGTAATATCAGTACATAACGACAGACGTCGGGTCGCCATTTTCCATTGCTGTTACAGAACCACGCCCTCGGTACACTGCCCTCGGTACACACCGCGGATTTCGTTAACAGATATCTACCTCAACTTTTAGTTTCGCGAGTAACGAATTACGGAATACAGCTGTAGGTCAGATAATGAGCATGTGCCATGGAATAAGTTGCACAGTGTTGTTATCTACTGGTTGCTATCAGATTTGTGAAAGTTTGTGCCAAATCTGTTTAGTTGTGGTTAGATGCCAACATGGAGTAAAATTTTTATTAAGTTGGTAAATTAAACCAAATGGAGCGTGTGGACGTTCCAAATAACGGTAATTCTAACGTCAAGAGGATTGTTTGGAGCAATTAACTGGATTGAATCCAAACATATTGCTGAAGACGATATTCGACCGTTGGAGTTAAACAAGTTAAAGAATAAAGATGTTGCGACGCGCCTGCGTGCTTCTCTCTTTTACGTGTCTTGCTAATTGCTACTGGGTGCTGTTGTTGCAAGAGAAAATAAAAGTCAGTCAGTCCGATTTTGACGGATAACAAGTCGTCACTGTCCTCTCCTGGCGTGAATTTAGCGGCCCTGTTTAAATTCCGCCCACACGACTGGTCAATCTCGCGACTCGCGAATCGGCCCTGGCGGTAACACCCCTGGTCTCTCGTCGTTCGTGACTCTACTGCACCGTAATGCGTCATGACGCCCGGCGGTAACACCCCGGTTCGAAGTCAGTTGGCTCTAAAATATCTTCCTCTACTCCGCATCGCGACGCTCGAGTCGACGCCCGGCGGTAACACCCCGGCCCGTCGTCGTCACACGTCCTGCCGACCTCTCTCCTTACGTTCAACTCCCCCGCGTTGCTCCTGTTTGGTCCCAAAATCCCCGTCACTTGTTCTACAGGCTTTGGTTCCCTTGGGCCAATCAGGAGCCAGCTTTTCAAAATTGCCCCGCCTCTCGAGGACAGTAAATTCTTGTCATTGCCGCATTTATTTCATATTCACATTAATATTCCCTCATTACACTTGAAAATAATTACCACTGAGGCTCCTAAATCCCAATGTTCCTTATATACTACTTAATATTATAATAATTAACATTTGTGTCTTAATTTGTACAGGCGGCACTCTCCCCTCCCCGCCAACAGCTAAGGGGGGTACAAGTAGGGTGGGGGTGGGGAGCCAGACTGCCGTCCAGAAGCTGCACCTGCTCTCTCCTCTCAACAGAGATTACATATACACATTTTAGTTTTATTTACTTATAAACAGTAACATTGACTATTGCTTTCTCATTATAGTTCCATCGGCTTCGTGACATGATGCCGAGGAAAATGAATAGTCGCATGACCTGTTAATTTTGATATTCAGAAATTATACTAATTAATTGCCATTGCTGGTAATACCTGGTATGGTAATCATTGTGCACGTCATAATGTAAAGAAATCAAGGCTCAAGAAATTATTGTTACTATGCTAAATCAAGGGAAAATGAGCCAACTATTTATATGTGAGTCTGCGAATACGAAGTTATGCCAAACTACTGTCGATATTTGAACAGTAATCGGTGATTAGTTTGTGCCAGCTTCAACACAAGACAGAGCTGTTTTCGTCTCAAAGCTTGAATTGTTGGCTGGTCGCTTGAAACGGCACGGTTATAAACTGTCGAAACAGATGCTAATGACAAGAATACTAGTGTCATTGCCGGTGCCATATAAGCAGTTTTATTAGCATTGGAATCAGTGTCAACAAAGAATCAGAATTGGTCAGAGCCGACAGTACGCCGGTTAGGAGAGGAACTTGTTTCTGATAAAGACAGTCATGAAAATGTCCTGCTATCACAAAATCAAGGTAGGCTTAGTCAATTTAAGTGTTTCAGTTGTGGCAAACCAAACCACACGAAGGCAGCTTGCTTAAAAAATAAGCAAAACATTTATAATGCGTGAGAAAACGTAATTGTTTTTAAAGCAAAAAACCCGACCGTTCGATTAGAGAATGCAGAATGAGATTAGGGACAGCAAAATACTCTAGTGTTCCTACCGATAATGCATTTCGTAAAATAAAAAGGTAATATGATTGCATAATTAGTTCTGCAATGTTGAGTGAAAGTGTGGGTGATCAGAGTAGATACATTTATAGTTGTGCATGTAAAACATGTGAGCCAAAAGAGACATTCTTTCAGATTTGACGCACTTTCAATTAAGAAAGCAAATATTGATTGGTGATGGGTCAATTTTGGTAGCTAAAGGAATTGGGGCTGTTTGAGATGAAACTGTTGATGGTGAATCATGGTATATGGATGAGAAGAAAGATGCGTTATTTATTCCAGACATCAATTGTAACTTGTTTTCGGTAGATTCTCCATTGAAGAAAGTTGTGAGATTGAATGGAAGGACAGAAAGTGAGAGTTCATCAGACCAAGCCATGTTTGTGCATTTGTTAACAAGAAGGAAAACTTCATAAATTGGCGTTTAGACACGTGTTAGGTATTGCTACTGTGTGTGCTGAGACTGTACTTCCTATAGAAAACTGACGTGAAAAATTATCACATTAAAATATTTATCAGTTGAGTAGACTTTTGAAACATCATGATATAGCTGAGTATGGAATTCTTATGGGAAGCATTTGTGTGGGTGTATATATATATATATATATATATATATATATATATATATATATATATATATATATATATATATAGCAGATATTCTTAGTTACAGAGAGCAATAAAAAAACTAACTAGTCGTGTAAAGTTGTTTATGAAGATATTTGTGGTCCAATAAAATTGCTTAATATATTTTTTTACTAACAAAACATAGTTTCTCAAAGTACAATTATGTGTCTTTTATGAATTACAAGTCAGAGGCCACGAATAATATAGACAGATTTCTTAGCCCAGTACAAAATGGTACAGAGTATCTTTTAAAAATCCTTAGAACATGAAACGACACAGAACTGTGAAGTGGAGAAATGAGAATACCTTTTGAAGGTGTAGGTAAAAGACATCAGAAGTCTGCACTGTACAGTCCAGAACAAAATGAGAAGACAGAAAGGGAAATACGAGCATTTGTTGTAGCAGTCATAAATTTATGTAAAATGTTGTAGGCTGAAGCAGTAAGCATCGCTGCATATGCTATCAACAGAACAGGCACAAACGCTGTTAAAGAAAACACACCAAATGAACTGTGGTTCTATTCAGAAGCTGACATTATAGAATTGGAAGTATTTGAAGTCCATGTGTTCCAAAAGAAAAACAGGAAGAAATTAAGTGGGACTCCAAAAGTTTAAAAGGACGGTTCGTGAGTTATTAGGAAAACCCCAAGGCATTTAGAGAGTATGTACTGACGCACGCAGTGCTACGGGGATGGGGAAATTGCTTGAATGTTAATATGGTGGGTGCCAGCTGCCCTACGCGCTTAGCTCTCGGGCAACCTCGACATTCTCAGATCTGCAGGGTTGTGGTCGACGGCCGCGCTAAGTCCTGTGTCCGCTGTCAGTGGTCAGACGTAGTTTTATTGCGCGATGGTAACTGTTATAGGCGGTTCCTCGCCACATCATACAAGACATAAGAACACTAAAGTTAACTGAACTCTAAGAAAGTTCAGGACGCCCATGAATTACACAAGACACTAAACTAAGTAATACACAAAACAAAGTACCCTGGAACCTGGCACAGCGGTGCAGGTAGGACAAAGGTAATGAAGGTAATGAATCTTAATTAAGTTCCCCGCGATGCGGGTGCGTAAATAAAGTACTCGACACACACACGATTCGGCTGAACACTGATGTATCAATAACGAATGTGGTGCGGTGGTAGATCCACGGGCATGCGGCTGTGAGCCTCGCACTGGCTGACTTGCTGTACGAAAAACACCACTCGGGCGTATGAAAAACCTACGTAAAATTGAAATTCGGTTGGGCAAGAATCTCACCGGGAGACGGCGCACTTGGAAGGTGGAAAAAACTAAAAAGTTTCCGAATGGTTTTATCTATGTCTACTATGTGACTAGTAGCAAAAATTGTAGCCCGCCGAGCCACGTGACACACGACCATCTGATGGGCCCACTTGCGTGAGTCTACGGAGCCTTTGCGTGCCGGGAGCAGCGAATGAGTCTCTAGGCTTTTTAAGGCCCTGTGGCCGAAAATAGGTCCGTGCTGTAAATTGCACAAAATATATAGCCGCTATAGCTATTCGTAAATGTTGTTCGTAAAATGAAATTAAATATATGTATATTACAACTCTAAAGCACAAAATATTAACGATTACAAAAAAAAAATACGAAACTTGGCGATAAGCGCTCGCAGTACAGTTCGTGGCTGTCAGGGTGGTACATCACTTGGCTGCAGCTGCACGTGGCCTCTGGGGTAGGCGAGTGGCCAGGAACGTCTGCCGTAACGTACCTTACGATGTCTGCAGTGGTATGCGAGGGCAACAAGGTCGCCAAGGGTAATGCCGGATGGCGTCAGTTTCCAAACAGAAAAGAAATAGAATTCACAAGAAATATGGTGTCGAGAAAATAGCAGAATTACATGTCAGTGATCTGAATAAATTTCCCCGGGAAATTATGAAATTATACTTTCAGAAGACCTACACGAGGAGACTGTAAAACCCCATTATGTTAACGGTGACTCTGAAGGAGAGTAATTCAAAGACTTTGAAAGCATTGTAGAAAGCTTGGGCATTCCTGAGTATGCAGCAGTTGAACCTAGTGATGGAGTGTTAGAAGGAAGGACACATGGGCTGCAATAACAATCTAACTTGAGAAAACCATGTAATTTCTGTGAGTCTGATGCGAACTTCTTTATTATTGACTAGTTGTTCCGTTGTGACTTTGCCCGCGTGTTCTATAGAAAAGAGTAACTAGCTTCTAATTACTTATTAATTGTTGCCACTGTATTCTCTGTATATTTTTAAAATATGAAATATGAAGCCGGCTGTTAAATAATAAACCGCTTTATCCAGTCTACTTAGCTGAGAGTACTTTATTTGCAGTTCCTCTTTGTTTTTAATTCGTATTTATTTCTCTATGATAATCAATAACTGTCTTCTGTAGAGCAAAATAAATATCGATTGCAACTTTTGAGTTGTTTCTCCGTGGCCGATATTCACTTTTCGGGAGTTCTGTAGCATTTTACTTTTTTTCACACTCAAAATTGTTAAATTTCGAAAAATCCTGAGTTCTGTTATAGATAATTAGGTAAGTTTCATTTTAAAGCAAAAACCACCTCTATATATTAAACGGTTTGGCAGGTACGTAAGATTACCCGGAAACATGTTTTATTTTTTACCAGCTTTCAAGGACGAATGTTGTTGAATCTTGAAATTAATTTTTATGTATTTACGTAAGCTTCTTTTAAAAGCAAAAACCACCTCGATATCTAAAACGGTTCAGTAGATATGGATGATTAATTGCAAACAAGTTTAATTTTTTACCAGCTTTCAAGGACGAATTTTAAAAAATCCAAATACTGATTTTTAGTCATTTGCATGAACATCATTCTGAAGCAAAGATCACCACGATATTTTAAGTTGTTTAAGAGAAACAAATGATTTAGTGAAAACACTTTTATCAGCTTTTCACCTCCTTAATTTCCGAATTTTGAAAAATTAAGAAATATGCATTTGCTTAGACGATGTTCTGAAGTAAAAATACGAACAATATATCGTCAGGTTAGAGAGTTATCGAGAATTTCGCGAAAACACGTTTTGCCCTTTTCACCCCTCAATTTTCGATTTTCGAAAAAATCCTTTCTTAGTAGGTGCCTACGCTGTGTGGGGAAGCTACGCTGGAAATTTAACGTTTTTAGGTCCAGCGATTTGGGCTGTGCGTTTATGTGTGAATGGTTGAGTGGGGAACTTCATTTTATATGTAGAGATGAACCACTAACGTATGGAGAAGCAATAAAATGTAGTGAAAGTATTATTGAGTGGAGACAAGCATTTGCCATTGAACTGGGGTCAAATACGGGAAATATTACTTGGATTGAAGTCGTGCCTCCAGCAAACAGCCGTTTCATAGGAAGCAAGTGCTTGTTCAAGATAAAACAACTCGTTGAGTGAAAATTTGAACAGTCTGGAAAGTTTGATGTTCGTGAAGTCTATGCCACTAAGTTGCGGACTTTAAGAATCTTGCTAGCAAAAGCAACTCATCTAAGCATGCTTGTGGATCAAATGGAAGTTCGAAATGCTTTTTTATATACCGACACATATGATAAAATTTTCATGGCTCAACCAGAGGGTGTAGTAGTGAGCAGAAAATCACAGTTTAAACTGAACAAATCCATCTACGAATTAAATAAATCACCTAAATGTTGGTACGACAAGTTCAGTAAAGTGATGGAGAAGGATGGCTTTGAAAGTACGATGCACGACTACTGTTCATGTGTCAAAATGTCTGGTGAAAAGAGATATATTGTGGTATAAGTGGATGGTTTTCAGATTATAAACTTTAATAAACACCAGTTTCAAAATCTGAAAGTAAATTTGGCAACCAACTTCAAAATGACATCTCAGGGTTTGGCGTAACATTATCTTGGCATCTGTGTGCTACAAGATTTGGAAGTCAGAAATATTATGCGTTAATCAGACTGCATTTTTAAAATATTTACTTCTGAAATTTGGAACGAAAAACTGCAGACGAGTTTCAACCGCTTATGGATTCGTCGTTTAGATCAAACTGTTAAGTTGAAGAAGGAAACCAAGAGCTGGAAACTCAGTGCTGACTGCTGACAGGAAATCTTGTATGCGTGGCTGTGGATGCAAGGCCAAACCTTAGAGAGACTTTCAGCATTTTGAGTCGGTATGAAATCAGAACAAGTACTTAGCTATGGACTGCTTTGTAGCGTGTTATAACATACACACAATTTACACTGGATCTTGCACTGGTATACAGACGTCAAGCTACACGAAAATGGATATAGGGATTTGTGGATGCCGATTAGGAAGGATAAATTGAATAGAGACTGTCCACCCCACGGTTCGTTTTCCAACTTCAAAGAAGCACATTCACTTGGGCTTAAAAAAACATGTGTGTTCTTTTCCTACGCTGATGGCGAGTACAAGGCTCTCAGCTGTGCAGCTGCTGAAGCTTGTGTTGTGCAAGACTTAAGTATTTCAAATGTGAAAGTACATGTGTAGGATATATGAAGATAACTAAGCAGCTATAGAGATTCAAAAAGATAAGAAAACCATAGACGTCTCAGTGTCATTAATATTCACCACCATTATATTAGACAGAATATACGTGCTGGCGTTATTAATGCTCAGTATGTTTGCACGCAAGATGATGTTGCAGGCGTGTTAACAAACAATTAAATAAAACTCTTGTGTCGAAATTCATTACAGGCATAGGTCCTGAGTGCATTGTTTATCTGTTAGTTGTTATAAGTTGTAGTTAATCTGCGTCCTATAGATATTGTACCTTACACTAGTGTTTATTTTAGATTACAAAATTGTTTAATACTAAAATAATTTTCTTGAGGGGGTTGTTGGAGGCAATACAATTTCTGCGTTATCTATCTGTTAGGATTGTGCTATGGCCAACTGTTGTTATTTTGTTTATGTTGATCACGGTCTATGAAGGTAGAGGTCTTGACACTGAGGAATAAAATGTGACTCCCTTTTTGTCGCCGAGCGCTAGTAGTAATTTAGTGGAAGATTTGTCTTGTTTTTATGTTTGGCAGAGCTTAAAACGTGAAGTTACTATCGGAGTTGCGTGTATTATATAGAAGAAAAAATTGAAATGTATCTTAGTATTGGAACACTATCTTTTTCAACCATGAAATTAGGTTTTCAATATTTTTCATGTACACACGCTTTGCAATGATTCTAAAAAATTTGTAGGGCAGGAAATAATAGATTTGGTTCAAATATGTTTACTAAAACAATAGTACATAATATTTTTTTTCACACGACATATATAAACAGTTCCGCACATGCCATTGCATTTATGGAAACGAAACATGTATCTACTATATGAGCTTACCATATAAACATAATTTTATATTAATTATTGCAAAAACTGTAACGCCACCAGATGTAAATAAGACAAATTTCCACCAAATTACTACTAACGCTCGGCGACAAAAAGGGGGTCACTTTCTCTTGCTGGAAAGCATAGGGAGTGTAAGAACTGTTCCTCTTAGACCGTGATGTTGATACATGAAAAAAAAAAAAATATATGGCCGGCGTAGAATAAATATTGAGAAATGCTAGTAAAGTATTGTAATAATTATCTGAATATGTTCCGATTTTGCTTTAACCATTAACAAGTTCAAACTGACGTGACTTAGAATGTAGGCCTACTAATCCGCAGAAGAGTTGATACCAAACTCAAGTAAAATAACTTACATTTCGCAAAGTAAGTCATCGGAAATTCCTGGAAATTGTCGAATGTGTTTTTCAGCGTATCGTATACTCGGTTGCTGTTACTTTACATATTAGTTTGCTCGTATTTGTGGACTTTACTAAATAAAAAATATTGCTCTCATAAATATGTTCAATATGTCACTGTCATAAAATTCATTATCGTCTAATACAGGAAAGCTTTATCATATTACCAAAGGAAAATGTATGTAATACAGTAAACCTACTGGGTTAGTGGCTGGAGGCGTAACTGTTATGTAACTTACTTTGATAACAATTTTTCGTACACACATATATATACATACACACAGATATAGACATACACACACACACACACACACACACACATATATATATATATATATATATATATATATATATATATATATATATATACAAACAATTTTGATTTGTGGTTATAATTTTTTTTCTTTTTGATACGTTATTTATGAACTACTCAATTCGCAAAGTCAAAAATAAAAAATAAAAAAATGTAAGGTCAGCAGTTAATAAACTGTTATTTGTGTGCAAGTAATACAGTTTATTAATTAGAGATTTTTAAAAAATGTTTTTTTTTGCAAATAGAGTATAACAAGAGCATAAAAAGGGTTAAAAAAGAAAAAAATTTAATTTACATTGACACACACACATATATATATACATATATATATATAATTATACATAGGCCCATATGTGTATGCAACTTGATAAATTTTTATACACTTATTTATGAAACACTCCAGTCGCAAAGTCGTAAATAATACATTTTTTAAGTCTGTAATTAATAAACCGTATTAATTGGATATAAATAACTGCGAACTTAACAAGTTTTTATTTCTGACATTGCTACTTGAGTGGTTCAAAAAATGTGTCAAGAAGAAGAAAATTATAGAACACAAATTCAAATTTCCCGCCTTTTCGTACAATTTTATTTAAATTACCCGCCACGTCCGCCGTAACCCTGTTTAGTTTCGACCAACAACATATTTATGTAGCAATTTATGTTTAAAATACCGAGAATAATAATAGTTGTTAATAATTAAAATGTGTACGTACATTTCTTTATAATCGTTTGTGCAATTGTATTTTTAATTATGAAAATTTGAAGAGTATTTGATACACAAATGATATGATAATTTGTAAAAAATACTTACAAATTGTTAGGTCGTTTGACATATCTGCTTACTAATCTGTAAAATATATCAGATTGCAAACCTTTAACCGACACTCTTAAACTCAAATCCCAAAATGTTAACAAGAATAACTGAAACGAACATTAGTAACAACCGTCCAAGAATTATCATTTTATATAACTAAATCATGAGCCTAGAAGTTTACAGAATGAAGCTGTGTTATAAACTATAGTAATACTTTTTACGCTTTAAAAGTTTTCTTTTTGATTAGCAAGTAATACATAGACAAGTATAATAACTAGCACAAGGAATAAAAAAAATCTTCTGTAAATACACATTTTATTACAGAAATTGTCAGCCACAATCGGGATAATACACGAGATAAATTTGGTGCATATTTTACTAAACAAATCTATTGGTATTGGTGTCGGTGAGCTGACAGCGAATATGATGCCATCAAGTGCGGTCAGATTACGTCTTGGAACAATAGTCTACTGTTGAAGATGCAGTAATGATAATTGCCTTCATTGTTCTCTCCAGTCATTATATGCCTAATATGACCACTAAAAATTACCTTTCATAAATAATTATAATGTATATGATACTTACAGTAGCACTTAGAAATTGAACGTAATTATCTATAAGATATATTAAAAAAATAATGTGAACATTGTTAAAGTGTTGTGAAAGTTGTTTTTTCACTTTAAAAACATAATTTACATAAGGATTTTGTAGTTAGAAACTTAATCCTATCAAAAATTCTGCCCTGTGCTGGCATAGGAATTATTTTGGCAAAACTTTTAACGCATAATTTAAATAGTAAAAATACTTAATTCAAATACGTACGTATAGCAAAGGAAAATAATCCGAACAAACAAATGTAATAACTTTTCCAAATGGAATCGATAAAGGAACTCGGTCAACGTAACAATGCTAGAAGACTGTAGCCATGTTTACAGAGAAATTATAGCTGTCAGCGTGTGACAGAATACGTGGTCAAATAGCGTAACTTTTGTGTTTCCTGTGTTGCCATGGAAACATGTGGTTGACTTTGACCTCTAGGTGCGTCTGCTGTCTGAACGATCATTACTTTCTGCTGGTATATCGAACAAGACATTGCTGCTACTGGTAAGTACTGTGTGCCTGATATTTCTAGTTATTGCACCAACATCAGTGTTTTATCATAGAAACACAATCTTTCATTTGTTTAGAAATTCAACAATTTTCTGGGCAATGAAAATTAGTCTTCACTACGATTACTATTTTAATTAAATCCATTGCAACATCTTACTTATTGCAGGGTGTAATTAGTGTTATTATCTAGCGATTAGAATAGCAAATATTTGCAGATTTACAGTTCCTGGCAGTTACATTTTCAAAAGTTCTAAGTAAAATACATGTTTACTTTCATGACAAAAACTACGATCGTTATGAATTGTGGAACAATATTTTAAACGTTTTTTTTTAAACAACAAAAATTATAAGGACATTTTTGTTAAAGTCGGGAAGGAATAACAAATTTCAAGAAGAAAAGTTCTATTTTTTTTGTAAAAATAAAAGGACAAAACCTTTCAGTTCTTTTCGAAAGCTGAGAAATAGCCGATAATTTTTCTGAAACTCTGAGAGTTGGAATTATTTAATTTCTACAGTATTACTGTGATTAAAACTGATGATGAGTCAAGGTGACAATTAGTACTCTGTGATTAAAAAATATTTTTTTCTCGATTATCTTCACTGATGAGAGAGTGAATTTTGATATACCATTGGAATTGGAATGTTTATGTCAATAGGAAATTTTTTATTTTGTTGCTGATAGAGAAAACAAAAGTTTAAGTTGTTTCAAGAAACAAGTTGTTCAAGTTTTTCCTACTAACATACCAATTAATTTATAAGATCATCGAGGTATTATTTTTTACCACGTCCCGGATTCGGCAAGGTACGAGTATAAAAGTTTCGTATAAGTTAAAACATATACGTGTGAATCGGATACAACGTATCATACAACGCGACATACCGCAGCTGTAATGTGAGATTAACATCAGGTGTGTTGATGGACCAATTCTTTCAACCTTGTGCTGCTAATAACATACATATTATGTGGAAGTTAGCTTTGTAAAGCAAAATCATCCGCAATCATACCAACTAATCGTCTAACGGTTCCTGGCAGCTTAAACAGCAAAACAATTGAAAGTCTATTTTCATTTAAGTTTGAGTATGTTGTACTTATGGAACCTTAAAAAAAATAGTTTATGTACATTATAAATAGTGAAAAGTAGTAAGCTTTATAGTATTAACAAGCCGTTCCACCTCTATGAAAATTACACGGTTTCATATTTGATATACCCTTCTAATTCTGCCTTTTTTGTTATTCTTTTGTTTTACACATCTTCCTTAACATACACTCAATACTCTAAGAAGGGCGCATTGCACCTGAGTAGCTGTCTGGGTTATTGACGCCTCTGATTTGCGGACAACCAAAACTATGATGTTGTATATGATTATTGAGCATCTATTTCTGCCTATCTACCTTCCTCTAGAACTGCTACACTTAGGTTAGTGTATACTCTGACATTTTGATAGCCACGTGGTGATTTCAATAGTGTGTGCTGTTTATTTCTGCTGGGATAATTTTTGCAGTTTTCTGAGCATACTGGGTTCATGTAAAAAAACCTTTACAATGTAATTTTTAAGTGGTATGAATATCTTAATTTCCAGAAATGAGTGCAATACTATTTAAGTACAATATTACATTTTTAAAACACATTATTGGCATATTGTTAGGCATTAAAAGGGCGCGGTCTACCGCAATTTTCATCACCATTATTTTAATTTTTATTTGTACCCGATATTTTTTTTCTTATTTTAGACACAAAATGTAACTAAATTTGACTCTTATGAAATTTTTTTATCTCTCATAGTTTTCGCGTAGTGGCTTGTTAAAGTCATATTTTGCATGTTTCCGTTTTAACGACTACACTAAAACCAACTGATATACCAAACTCAAAAAAATCACAGTGAGTAAAGACATTACAGGCTACAACGACATGCTCATAGAATTAAAGAATAAACATTATTTGTATTTAAAAAAAAATAATATTTTTAATTTTTATTTTTAGTTTCAGCATTTTTTTAAAATTCAAATAATTTTTATTCTTTAATTTTATGAGCATGTCATTGTAGCTTGCAATGCCTTTATACAATGTGATTTTTTTGAGTTTGGTATATCAGTTGGTTTTAGTGTAGTCGTAACAACGGAAACATGCAAAATATGACTTTAACAAGCCATTACGCGAAAACTATGAGAGAGAGAAAAAATTTCATAAGAGCCAATTTTAGTCACATTTTCTGTCTAAAATAAGAAAAAAAAAATCTGGTACAGATAAAATATAAAAAAATGGTGATGAAAATTGCGGTAGACCGCGCTCTTAACCGAAACAAGTAACTCGACGAAAATTTGAATAGCGTCAGTCATACAAGTCGGGAATTGGCAAATAAATAAATGTTGTTCGTGCCTCTTAAATACACGTAAAATTTGACACAGATGATAACGACTTATGTTGCCCTGTTTGGCTTTAAAATTTACAATATTACGTAATATTTGTCAAAATATTCAGGTAAATTAATTGAAAATTAATTTCATTCTGCAAAATATTTTAACGCAATTTTCACTAAGTTTGGTTTTAAAGAAGTAGAGGATAATTTAGTGTTTTATCAGGACTGCATTATAAGTATTAAATTTTTTGTGTGCTCTAATAATATAACAGTTTCAGAGTTACAATATCAGGGCTACTGGCGGATCTAGGACGCTGCACCCAGCCACTAGAGCTTAGGTCGCCCGCGGGAATACTTGTGACGTCATAAGACAGCACAACACAACACCGCCACAACAAGGTAACATGCAAAACATTGAGTTGTAACACTGACATCATTGCTGCACAAATATGGAACGTATTGAAAGTGTAGTTAGTTCGTTAAAAAAAATAAGAGGAAGAATTAGAGTGACGCATAATTATAAATACTCCACGGGATTGCAGTGTATTTAAATAGGTCTACTTTTGTAATTTAAGAATAGCGTTTTCGTCACAGGAAGACATATTTATGCTACAGAAAATAAAAAGTTAGTGAAATAAATGAGATTTTTCCCTTCATATTATCATACAAGGAAATTATAAGAGAAAATGTTGGTAATGCCAGAGTATTCCTGGTAAATCATTCATTCTAAACACTGTTCAATATATCCTTCCCATGTGAATGTGTGCTTTGGTTTCAGCTGTCAATATCACAAGAAGAGCTCTTGTGAACCGTCTTCACTACTGTCTTTATAACATAGCATTGTTTCATACAAGTGTAGTATAATCTCTATAAAAATTAACACTCCCAGACTGACATATCAAACCGCAGCCCAAACCACTTAACCTAAAATCGTGAATTTTTTTGATTGGGTTCCCCTTAGGTCGTAAGCGAGCACTAAGAAGGGATCTTACGAAATTCGACCTCTAATGAGGGGAAAAAGGGGGGGGGGAATATTTATCTGAAGGAACGTCGATAGAGCTTGAACCCGACGGCCTGTCATCATGATTTTTACTTTAATAAGACACATAAAAAAGCATATTAAACAATTGAAGGATTGTTCGAAGTTCAACATTTAAGGGGGTGAAAATACTTCAAATGTGTTACCGACTAACTGTCGATATCTATCAAATCGTTCGAAACAGGGAGTTGATTTTTACTTCAAAATGTTGCTTACGTAAATACCCAAAAAATCAGTTTTAGGAGTTTTTGACATTCGACCCCCAAGCAATAAAAAGGGCCAAAATGTGATTTTTATGAATCGTCTGTATCACTGAAGCACAATTGACAGTCATCGTTATTTTTACTCCAATTTGTTACGTATACAAATGTCTATGTCTGGACTCAAAGACGTTTCGAAATTTGATGGTTAAGGATGTGAAATTACATAAAATGTGTTTTCGATTATTCCTCTATATCTGTGGAACCAATCGAGATATCGAACTGCTCTTTGATTTAGATTGATGCTTATGTAAATTTTTAAATACCATTTAAACATATTTTCCGAATTCGGCCCCAAAGAGGTAATGAAAGGGTAATTTTTATTCGATTAAAAATCTATGTATCGACCACGTTGTTTTTTTATTTTTTTATATAGCGAAGTGTTTTTATTTATTATTTTTTATATTTTATTTTTAAATTGATGCTTACTCAAATAACTGAAAAGTAATTTCACAAATTTTCGAAACTCGCCGCCTAAAGGGGTGAAAAGTGATGAAATGTGTTTTCAATTTATCGTTGATTTATCTTGAACCCAGCGGGCTATTGTCGTGTTTTTACGTCCACGAGACACAAATAAAGTATTCTAACACGTGATTAAATGGTTTTTCGAAATTCACTCTCTTAGGAGGTTAAAAGACCTGTAATGTATTTCATATAAATCCTCGATATCTATCGAACCAGTCGAGATGTAGAGTTAATTTTTGCTTCAGAATAATTATTACAGAAATAACTACAAAATGCTTTTTAGATTTTACGAAATTCGAACTCTCAGTACTGTGGAGGGGTCATATGTATTTTAAAGAATTATCGATTTTGGTTTTACTGAGCGGGCTACTGTCGTGATTTCCACTTCAATTGGATACTGACACAAATGTCATAGACGTGAAATTAAAATATTTCGAAATTCGACACCCAAAAGAGTGAAAGAGCACAAAATTTGTTTTCTATCAACCCATGATATCTGTTTAACCAGTAGAGATATTGAGGTGTTTTTCGTGGCAGAGAGTTGCTTACAAGCATTTAAATAAATTATATGTAAGTTTTTTTTTACTTTGTAAGATAACTTGATTATTAGGAATAAAACTAAGTTTGTAAACTTTTAAGGCAGACGATCCGAACTGCAAGTACGACCAGCTAGAAATAAATTACACAGGAGTTTCACGCTACAGTAACATATCGAGACGTGGTTTTGTACAATCTCTATGAGCCCAGGACATGGATATTTGATTATTTAAATTACATTTGTTTTCATGAATTATTTGACGTTACGTAATGCAGTTGTTCGTAGCTCAAGTCTACATTCCGGGAGGTTCTGGGTTCGAATTTTGTCTAAAGCTGCGTGCGAACATTCAATTATAACATACAATAACTGCATAGCAGATCGAATTAGTGTATATGCATGTAGTCTTTTAAAAGGGGTAAAGTGGATTATGCAGTTCACTTTCCACTTAGGTTCCTCGACAACATCAGCTCATATATATATCATTTCACTAATCTCAAGTTTGGGGTTTCCACGAAACCTTTTCCCACCTAAACTTTCTAATGGCATTAAACTTCAAGTGAATACTTTGAAAATATGTAATTGAGGGCATCGTCAGAAATGGTTGTGCACGGGATAAATCAGACTTTTTCATTCGATTAATCTCGTTGATTTAAGAGTATTTAATTATCTCACAACGCCAACTTTGCCATTCTATAAATAAGGCCCAGGTGAAGTCGCTGTTAGTGGCAGGACCAAACTTAAGACTGATTTTACCGTGGACAGCTTAGCTATAGATACTTATCCTGCTGCAGAGTTAGCTCAACTAGCAGCTTGGACATTCTAACACTTGATGACTGCAGTACCAATCTGTTGTACAAAGAGGTTTTCAATTAAAGTAACCATTATCAGTTATGAATAATATTCGCGAGTAAAGCCGCGGGGGACTGCTAGTTACTAATTAAGATTAAGAATCGGTATCATTTTTAGATTTCACATTTTGAGTTGTTGAAGTCAAAGAGTTGTTAGTCAGAATTTATCTGTCCGAGATACAGGTGTATTCGTTAGATTTACGACAGTAATTACGGTGAGCCAATTACTCAAATTATTGTTTCCTTCTAAATTTGTACAGAGTTTTAATGTAGTTTTCACTTGCCGAAATTAACAATGACTACTGGAAGAGATTAGTGTAAATACATAATTATAAGTACCACTTTCGCATGTAACGATAATGGTAATAATTTATCGTAAATGTGCGTTTATCACGCTACTTTTACTTAAACATCACCATCTGAAGATATATGCTACTTTTTGTTCAGAATTTGTAACAATGTATTAAAATACAATTTTCTTATTCGTAAAAAATTCTCAAGATACGTTATAATCACAACGTAATCATAACCACATTGTCTTTGCACCCTTAGTTTTACCATATTGTTTTCAATACATTGTATATAACACGCGGTCCACCCTACTAGAGCATATAATTTATTGTAATATAAAAATCACTCTGATGTTTACACAACATTGGTGTGTGTTATACTTTTACATTTAAAAAAAAATCATGCTGATTATCACAACATAACAATAACAACTCATTTTGATGGTGACTTTTGATTTAATTTACCATTTTGTAACAATATTACTTAAATTTATGAGATGTTTACACTGTCATTATTTTACATTGCACGTTACCACATTTCAAGATCATTGTGTTTATAAAGACATTCGATGTCATATATTGATGTTTAGACTCGTAGTTTTCCACACTATGGTCTTTAATGATTTGTAATGGTAAACTGTCTCGAAAACTGCCGTATGGTGTCAAGTTCTCAAATAGTCATGATTGGAAGAATGTATAGTAGAAGATCTTCCTTGCCTTCCCTCTTATATGCAGCCACATGCCTAGGTACTTTGGTTTACCCAATGTAATGTGTGCAATTGATTCAAGTCTTCCAAATTCGTTTCGTTTTAAGATTACGGATTCAAAAGAACAGTCGTCATTTGATTTTTTGAAACAATTACAAAATACAATTTTGTGTCAAACAAACACACCAAATTTTTAACCATGTTGTTTATTGTTCCTTTTTATCGACTTTCCGATTAGTGACTGCTTGCTCAAGCTCTTCTGTGGACTTATATTCTTCGCCGAGCGTGGTGTAGCAGTGGCAAAACACTCGCCCTCCATTTGGGAGGTCTCGAGTTTGATCCCTGGCACCGGCCATCCTGGTTTTACAGGGTTTTCAAAATCACTCCCTATGAATGCTGGTTTATTCGTTACTGTGTTCCCCGTACTCATTAATATTCTTTGTTGGAATATTATACTCTCTTTATAATGTATATATTATTAATTATATTTATTATATGTAACTTACATTCAATTTTCTGCACGTAATACTCTCTGTCATGCACAAAGTTCAACACTTATAAAGTACCAGACACATTTATGAAAATTAAAGAATAAACAAGATTAAATTATTTTATAAAAGTTTTGCCAGTTTAGAAGTATTTTCTACCACGTATAGAGTACCTATATCTCATTTTTTTTGCAATCAGAACATTCAACGTCCCAAATTTCGAGTGCTGCTGGCTGGCTGCTCAAGGACGATGCATAGTCTCACAAGTGTTCTGGCTGACCTTGACAACAATTACATCACGGGTCAACACGAAACAACACAACAGCAGCAAGGTAAGGTACCACAACTTCAACCAGTTAACTAGCATTTAATATTTTAAATAACTTAGGGCCGGTTGTATCAACACTGGTTAGCACTTGGAATAAATTTTATTCTATACATACGTTGTATGAAAATCCGGTATCGCTAGCCAGAGAGTTTATTGTCTGGCTAGTTAACCTGCAGTTGAAGAGCCCGATTAACACTTAACAGGAGAATAGTGGCGAGCGCGAAACGATTCACAAGATGACGATGGCAGTTGCGAAAATTCTGCGTCTCGTTTAAGTTAATACAAATATAATACTTTGCGCAAAGTCAAATTGTTTGGAGATAATATAGAATGAAAGGAAAACTGAGTGCGGGTGTATAGATTGTGTTAAATAGATAGAAAACAAACTGTGTAGGCGATTCTGTTCTTCGAAAACGTGTCTCTAACCAAGCAAGTTCATGTGCCGTATCGAAACTAATCGTTACGAACGTGTGCTTGCATATCCAATGTTACTTCCAAGGTTGTATTGATTGCGACCGTTACTGCAGCCACTTTACACTTTTGGAATTATAATCTCTCACGCCTAAAGTAACGTTTTGATACGTTTTCGTAACCTCAAATTGTGCATAGCTTCCTCGTGCATATACAAGGTTGTAGAAAGTGTGAAATTATATATTTATAAGCTGCAGAGGGAAATCGTTCTAAAAATTATCGGTATAATAATGTTGTAGTTGTGTTCTAATGTGTGGGGCATACAAATGTTATTTAATGTCATGGTTTTATAATTCAGTGTGGTGAATACTTTGTTCATTTTCATTGACTGGCGATGTTTGTGAATAAATACGTGCTTAATTCACTGGAAGCAGCGTTTTTTAACGCAGGTGAAATAGCTTTGTTTCACAAATCTGTTTTTACACAGTTTATGTCACAAACGGAAAATATACAGCCTAAAGTTTTATATTTATACTGGTTTCAATTTGAGGTCTACAAGTGGCTTTCGTCGTTCAGCGAGTCCGGAATCAAATCGCGATACCTACATTATTGCTAAGCAATTTTAGAGCTAACATGTTTCACGCCATTCGTACAAGAACTCTGTAATAAATTTGACAGCCATTGCAAGTGTTCACTGAGGTAGGTTTGATTTCTGAAGACAGCAAACATATGTGAAGTGATTTGAAAGTAAAACAGTGACACGAAAGATAATAAACTAAAAGTTAAGCCCTCTGATCTTATAAAATAAATATATTCCCAACAGAATCTCTCCTAAATAAGCACGCAATGAATGCAAACTCAAATTGTTATAATTTCGTCTCAAATTTTGATGATAATATTAATCTTAAGGTTAGTATACGTGGTGCTTCTGTTGTAATAAATTAAGTCAAATGTGCAATACAGACAGAGAGAATATGTTATAAATTTGCATTATTATTTCACATCTCACTTGTAAAAGTTTGAATATTTCGTACGTACTTTGTAAACAATACGAAAAAAATAATAAAAACATATCACATTTGCAAACATCATCTTAGTTTTCGGAATAAAAATACTACATTTCTAGTAACTATATTGCCAACATATACGTAAAATCAGCGCCAAAACTCTTAAAAACCTGGTAGCTAACAAGGGAATTAAATCGGTTGATAAAACACAACTGGGAACTTAACAAGAGAATAAGCTAACACGGTGTTATTTAACAGCCTGTTAGTTGATAGTTGATACAACTGGCCCTAAATGTAATGATTACTTACCAGTAATTCATTTAAAATTGGCAGACGGTACTCTAAATTACCGAGTAACAGGTTTCTTCGTATGGCCCATATGTAAAACTATAAGAAAACAACTTATTATGAAAACTGATATATTATTGGTGGTCTGTTTTAGGTTTGTTTATACAAATATATAGAATTGTTAACTTGAAGTTTATTACTCGGTACTTGTGACAACCTTTGGGTCAAATTGTCATAACATGACATTGTCAAACTAGTCATGGAATTGGGCAAACATCAAGTTATTACTAAATAGGCAACCTTCTGTACCATAACCAATGCGATTTACTGGAAGCAAAATATTTAAAAAATCCATATTAGGTAAAAAAATTAAAAAAATAAGTTTTCTCATGTGGTGTTTTTTTATGTTAAATAGACTCACTCTGTAAAACTCTGTAATAATTATAATGGGTTGCATGAGATTCGAAATAATATTATAAATAATCAACATCTACACCAAAATAAATTTAAATTCATTTAATTCATTGCCACAGAATATTATCTCAGGATTCAAACAAGATGGCGTGGATCCGTTCCAAGTATTCGTAGAAGACAATCGAATCATACATTAAAGGAACTGAATATTACTATAGATAAGAAATAATCGCACGTAATATTTAATCATAATTAACCCAGTACATTCACAATATGGTAGCCTAAGTTAATTAATGTCAAAATTTGAAGCAGGAATACAAAATAATTATATACAACATACTGCAAAATTCAGTCAATATGGCGGTGGAGCAAGGAAAAACACTGGGGAGGAATATTTAAAGATATCTAGCTACTGAAGCCCTAAGACCTAGGCTACTTGATAATCCCCGTCGCAGAGTCAGACTGCAGCACTTCCAGTCGGCGATCTCAGTGTGTAAACCAAATTGTCTTGATACATAAAAGAATACGGTGGTGCTGGCTGGCCCTACCACAGTAACGTGATAAATTAACGTTACCAATCTTCTGTAGTAGGCAGGCCCCAGTCCTTCTGTCTACCGGGTAATACGGGCATCCAGCTCACCCAGATGATCTTCCTTTAGAATGACCCAGAAAGGCGAAGTCGTCATCGTTCTTTGTATGTCTTGTAGCCTTCCAGCAATTACGTCCAATCCGCTTGGTCTCCAAGAGAAAACTCCCTATTCGTTGCTCCAAAGACAATGCCGCTAATAGCATGTGTATAAAAATTATAGAACAACCTAAATAACTTCTTTCTTTCGGAACGATATCATGTCGTACATATAAGACCATGATCGATTGTATAATAACAAACAATTACAATAATTATCACTAATTACAGTTCATATAGTAAATAACAGGGTAGTGAAATAACGTTAAGGCGTTGAATAATTAACATAATAAATACAATTTCAGTAAACATTAATAACTGCAATATAGGCATCACAGACGCATATATTACACTCATATCACGTTCCAAAAAAATGGTCGATTAAGGAAGCAAAATTTGTGCTTACAAAATTTTTCTGACACAAACTTGTTTCACACAATACAAAACCAATTTTTGGAAAGTTAGTCATACAGCCGTTTCTCACAAAACACTTGACAAAAATACTAGAAAACAATACTTGGTAACATACATTTTTTTTTTACATTTCCTCAAAATTCAAGCTTATTACAACTGTCTTAATAATTACCGAAAAAAAAATAGAATTAACAAACTTTAATAGGTTAAAAGTAAATTTATACATTTTTCAGATTTCTTTTCCCTTTATAAATTATATCCACCAAGGAAGCACAATTAAAGCTAACACAAATAGTATGATATACTCTTGTTATTTAATACGATAATACACTAATTATTAGGAAGTTAGATACAAAGCCAAAAACTTGACAAAAATACTAATAAAGTCACACTTGGTTTTTATCCTCATACCTTATTTACGAAATGCATAATGTAGACTTTATACAAGTATTCAAAATAATAACCGAAAGAAAAATAATTACAGATACACATCGGGTAAAAATAAAATTGTATATTTCTAGTATTCTTATCACTTCCAAAATATAGCAATGTTTCTTCATCCTTGTTTCACTACAATATACACAAAAAATTTTATAATGTTATGTAATAAGCTACAAAACTGCAATAAAAACACACTTACCAATATATATATATATATATATTTTTTTTTCAGATTCCTCATATCTCGTTCAACTAAATATTTCTGACTAGCAACTACACGGTTATGACAGCCTCACTACCTAACTTATTTACATGAAAGAAATGCCAGTCGTGCAGTCCCAGCTCACGCCGCAGTCTTTCTGTGCTGCAACGAAAACAAAATACACTAAGCAGAATGCCATTGAATGAAAAAAATAATACATGTTGCAACAATAGTTTTTGTAGGAATTTTGATTTTTAATGTCATTTTCTAGCCTACTTTCCGAAGGTAATGTAAGCTTATGAGATCACTTTCCAGCCTGTGTGTGTATGTATGTGTGCCTATGCACGTGTGTTTGTGTCCTACAAACTTTTGAACCCGTGAACCGTATTTCATTAAACTTTGTACATATGTAGTACTTAGTGACCTTACTTTACTTTCATATATTTCGTTTATGGCCTGTTCATATTTTAAAAATAGCGGATGTTTGAACATTTTTCTGTCAAATTAGATATGTAAGGAACCATATTTCACAATTTAATATAACTCGGTACACATAAAGTGCATTGTAAAATGTATTGACTTTTATGCATTTCGTTCGTCCAATGAACACTGTTTGAAAAAAGCGGCTATTTTTATTTTTAGCATAATATAACATACATGAGGAAAATATTCTTTAGAATTTCGTCAACCATGATTCACATATACTACACACAAAGCTGACTTAACGTTTGCGTTTTTCAATTGTACTATGTTCATGTTTTTGAAATGGTTGCTACGTTTATATCTTCTCATAATATGATATTTCTGAGGAAATATTTTCCGGAATTTCATCAAATTTGGTACACATGTACTGCAAATAAAGTTGACTGAAATATTGTGTATTGCATTTTGTTCATCCTGTGTTCATATTTGCGTAACGGTAAGAATTTTTTATACTTTTAGCATTATATGACATATCTGAGGAAATATTTTCAGGATTTTTATTAAACTTCGTACACATATACTACACGAAAAGCTGTCTTGACTTACTCTGCACGTATAGCACTTTCTAAACACGGAAACTTTAGTTTTATGCATTTTGTTCATGCAGTAATCAGTTTTAAAAGCTGTTGCCCTTAGAATATTTCTACGACCTACTGTATCTGAGACTCTGTACACATTTCGTACTAAGTAAAGGAACACAATTTTTGAGTTCTTAGATTATGTTATGTTTCGTAATATATACCACCTGTTTCACAATTGAAAACATAAAGCTCAATGACACACTAACCCTATTTGCTGCCCAAACACTGATGTAGACCGACTAATGATAAAAATATACAGATTACTTTTAAATGCGGACAAAACAAACTTCGTTATTTTTAGGACTTCTCAGAATGCAAACAACTAGAATCCAATCTTTGTAGGAGGCAAGGAAATCACCAGGGTGGCCTATGTTAAATATCTAAGTTTATTTATTGATGAACACCTAAAGTGGAACATTCACGTCGAAAAACTAATACGTAAAACTTCACCTTTAGCAGGAATCTTTTTTAGATTATCAGACATAAACATAAATATTAAAAGAATAATTTACAATTCATTTATTTATAATTATCTGCAATATGTGAGTCCCTTATGGGGATCCGCTGTAAAATATATAGAGATATTCAAAATAAGTGCATTAGAGCTGTTTACAATCTACTTTGGACTACGCCTAGTAAAAACCTTTACCTCAACAACCAACTACTTCCAATTAAGGCTATCTATATTTTAAATCTTATGACATACATTTACTTTAACCCTGTATTATATGACACGAGATCCTCAAAACATAACCACGCCACTAGAAGTGCTGCTGACAAATTCATGACTTACGCAAGGACTCAGTTTGGGAAACTAGCTACCACGTTCCAGGAATACAACATTTTTTACTCGCTAGGTTCTGACATCAACGCCTCTCCTAACCTGGTTGTTTTCAAAAGGAAACTAAAAGGTGATATCATAAATCAAATTGCTTTATGGCAATCATTACTGTCCCACTAGTCAACTTTAGTATACATACTATATAGAAACCATTGAGGTGAATAGAGCCCTGCTTGCCACAATCACTTTTCCTTGACACTAAGCTAGAAGATTTAGGTCACTAAATGCATAAAATGCTAGTCTGAACCATCAAGCATTGGAGCTGCAAGTTTATATAAGTTATATATAATTCCTCATTTAACCAGACCTCTGCTCTTGCAGTTTAAGCTTATGCTATTTTTCAACTGTTCTGGATTTGAGTCTTCTACCCTCATGACATGTACCATGCATGAATAAATCCACAATATCTGGTTTGATGACCATTTAAGAAATTCCTTTCCTTTTTGTACTAAGTTGATTGCAGAACTGTGAGACCTAATGCTCGTATTGTCAATTTGTTCTACAAATGAGAGTGCAGAATATGAAATTCCCATATATTATTTACAGTTTCTAAGTATCCTAGCTATATACTATCGTCAACGAGCTGTATGTTTGTATCTTGAGTGTGCGTGTATATGTATGTAGGCATATGTAAACACACACTTGTATTTTTATTTATTTATTTTCTCTCTCTCTCTCTCTTAATTTTTTCAGTTGCTTTAGTGCTGCTGTTGACAACATGTGTTGTGTACTTGAATTACACAATCTTTAATTGCAGAGAAAATTTACCCTTGTGGTTTGTTATCTCATCTTGAATGAGACTAGTTTTATTTAGGCCCTACTGTCAAGGTGTGCTCTCTGTTACGCCATCCAGTTACTTCTTAGTTAACCTCGCTGTGAAAGATCCCCACTCGAGCATTGTTCCAGGGGATTAACTTGTACTATAAATTTTAGGGAAGATGTAAATATAAAATTTACAAGTTGTGTTATGTGACTAAAGTAAACAATGTAAAATATAGAATTGTATTGTATACGTAAAAAAATAAAATAAATAAATATAAAATAAAAAATAACGTCTAAATCATACACTAACTGCAGGACAGATAGAATGCCAATTTAATATTTATAAACTTTGTTACTAAAAGTTTTTATTTGTATAGGTCTACCATGTTAGATGATAGCTAAATAATTTAAATCAATATTATTATTTAATATTCTTGGATATGCATAAGCAATTTTATCTTTCATGGTTAATTTGTACTCACATTGAGGAAAGTAGGCTTATTAGTTCTGCTGGTAACTTCTTGTTTCTTTGTTGATAATAGAATATTATTGGGCCGTAGTCTTTGTGCTATACTCTTTCGGAACTCTAGAAGAGTCAATTTCTTTTCCATTACTGTCGAGTACAAAATGTACGATTCGTCAAAGGCTATGTCCAAAATACCTTAAAACAACTTGTGCCAAGAATTCATTGACCTCACACTTAAGCCATAAGCCATTCTAAAACGGTCAATTTTATCAACACCATTCATGTAGGCGTTATAGTCTTTCATAACCTGGTGACACATTAAATATGTTTTACTTCATCCTTAAATCTTCATTTTATGGCTGTATATTCTGGACCGTGATAGTTGGATGTTATGAAGAACAACTTTAGTGTCCTATCACTTGAAAACTACTACCCAATACGCATTGTTCGAGAATCTGAAGTCCCGCGACTCACATGGCTCCATTTTTTTATCGTCTTGTAGTTGAGAAAATCCTTTTCTGTGCACACTGATTGCACCACACGCTAGGGTGCCTCCAGTCTTCATATGCCTTTGTTAGTGAGAGAATCACTCTTTTCATACCGAACAGAAACTTTCAAATTATATATCCAACTTATTCATTATTTGATGTATAGAAGACTTAATTCTGAAAACATTTCGATCCGCAGTACACCAAGTTTTGTAGCCTCGTATGAACGACATCGTTGGATTGAACTGTTTTATCCCTTGAAAAGGATAACCGATTCATCTGTAGGTACTTACTTCGTGCGTTTAATGATTAATAGCACAAAAATCTTGTTGAGATTTTCGATCGCTGGCTTCAGTCTCCATGTCTCATCTTAGTTTTCAGAGTTGATCGAGTAGTTGTCATTCACATGAAGATTGTACAGGATGTCATCAAACCTATTTCGAGACGTAGTGATTCTGACAACTTGCACTAAAATATTGGATCAAGTGACCAATAATTCTTCAGACTCGGCAACTTGTGAAACGTCATGAAAAATGTAATGTCAGTGAACTCTTTTTTCTTCAAGTTCAAAGTTTTATTATCGTGAGTTGAAAAAAGGATACTCTGGTACACAATGTCATCGCAATGTTTATGAGAAAAAATCTGTTGGTGTGAAACGCATTTCTAAGCAACAACGAACAACATCCTCAGGAAGTACATATGGAGATATATTTATTTCAGTGCATCGTTACCTTCACGACAGATTTTGCTCTACATAAATGTTTCCCCTCCTGTTATTTACCACCTGATACGCCTGAAGTTTCAGAATGTTAAATGAACTAGGATTGAAACTAACTAAAATTGCTGCATTTTCTTCTGCTACACCACTGGCTATAAACATATCATTATTTACATAATTTTTCTGAGATTCACGAGGAGATGAACACGATGGTAGTGGTTCAGGAACTTTACGGACCTCAGAATCAAAAACGTCGTGGAAAATGAGTTTTTTTAAAATTTATTTGTTATACATGTTACACTTTCAACGGTATCATCGTCAGATTACATTTCTGTGTCGCTAACCTCATCTGGGAACTGGACCTCTTCGATTAACACTTAGTACATTTTGTCCTGAGTAACATATTGTACTCGTCTTCTTGATGACATTGTATAAAGTCATCAAAACAGTAATTACTGAAAACGAAAAGTATGCTATAAAGTCTACTTACTTGAAATTTGACAGAAGTAAAAACATTTCTTGATACAGCCATCATAGAAACCATTATACACTACTACGATGGTTTTATAAATACACGTGGTCTGCAATAAATACAACGAATACCTAAATAAAGTATTGTGCAAGTACTATTCACATCAACTACACATTATTACTTGTAATAAAGTGCGAAGTTGCACACACAGTTAGAATAATGCCAACTTAAAAAAATAGTTCAAAATAATGATTTTGTTTGCAATTAGCCAACATGTGAAACTTACATTTCTTTTTTTATTATTGGAACGCGCAAGTATCCATGGGATTGAAATAATATATTTGCTTATATATAAATTCTAATACCTTGGATATAAGATGGTAGTCTCAAGTACCGTCGGTCAATAAACGACAGTACCGCTAAAAAAATTACACTGGACAGCGAAGGGTTGAATTATTAAGTTATATTTTAAGTTTACGTTTACCTTAGAAATTTGTTCCACTATTGTTTTTAAATTTTTATATTTAACTTTTCTCTATTTGCAACTACAGTCGGTATTACAAATAGTGGTGTGCTACGACAGTACGGCATGCACCCAAAATATAATCACAATTATCTGCAAGGTGGTATTTTCTTTTAACGAACTTTGTGTGATAGAATTAAATAATTTTGTATGCCCATTCTACACATCGAAAGGAATAGAGGATACAAAAGTTTTTGATCATAAAATATATTACCACATTTAATTTTGCACTTGTTGAACTTGAAATACATTGCTTGTTATAAGCTTAAAATGGTAAATAACGGATAAACACTATTCTATCAATAATTTCTTAAGTTTAGATCCACAAAAGTTATTATTAAATAAATTTAGTTTTTTTATACAGGAAACCAATCAACGAAGGAAGAATCCGACGAGTCTCTGGCTGAAGAAACAGATTTCAACATATGTCTTGAGCCAATCAGTAAAACGTCTCGGGCACTGGGCCTGGAAACATTCGTAGTTGACACAGAGACTGACAGTAGAGGCAACCAGATGACAAGATTCAGGAGATCTACAGTGTCGACCTTGTTCACTTGTATTGTTGTCATAGTGAATATTATAATTTATTTAGTTGATATGTATAGCTGTGTGACCAAAAACACCGTTTACGTAACAAATTTGCTTTCATACGCAGTTCCCAAAACTTTTGCAGTACTAACTCGTTTAATAATACCTATAGGTATGTGCTTAAATCACAAGTATAGGGTGGAAATTATTAATAAATTCATTAGTTCTGATAAGATAATAAAAGAAAATACCAGTGAGAACTATAGAAAATGGGCAAGAACCTCCAAACACTGTCTCATAATTATTTGTTCCATAGAAATGATTTATTTATGTGTAAATCAGCACTTGTTTGCTAAAACAGTTCTTAAATTCTTTACTCTTATTATAAAAGCTACGGAAGATTTAATAGTTATAATAATGGTAGTCAACTATTTAAATATAGTACTTCTTGTTCGAAAACGATTTATTCTGCTAAATACTAAACTTAGTTGCTGTAGCGAAGTGAAACTAAATAATTTTGTTGGGATCAACATAGAAAAATCACGATCACGGATTTATATAAAAAAAGATCTTCCTGCACGTCGTTGTCAAGAATACCAAGATTTAACAGATAATACGTCTTTGCAAGTAAACAAAACATTACATTCTGATTTTTCTACATGTGTAAAAGAAATAATATCATACAGAGAAGTTTATTGGAATTTAAGTAATATAATTTCGCTAATAAATTCTGCTTATGGCATAATAATCCTTTTTGTCACTATTACCGTATTCGTCGTCCTTATTTTCTTCTCTTTCTTAACAATTATTTGCATGCCCAATGCATCACCCGTAGATGAACATTATAGCAATTTATTCCTATTGTATATTTTTTCTTTCTGGACAGCTATGTGCGTAATTATGATATGTGCAGTCATTATCGCATGCAGCGCCACAGTGCAGGCTGGCAGGAGAACAGCAGACATAGTACAGGACCTGCTCCTGCAGCCAGGAATACACGAGGAGATAGTAGAGCAGTTGGAACAGTTTGCAGACCAGATATACAGCACAGAGCTGGTGTTTACTGCGGGTGGCTTCTTTACTCTGGACCTGACACTATTACCTTTCATGGCCTCGTCAATCACGTCATACCTCCTTGTACTGCTACAACTGTAAATTCACCTGATACTTGGAAACAGTAAACAACACCGAACATTTTTAGATGATATTTTTTAAAATCTCAAATATAAGTGTTTTTTTAGTTAAATAGTTGTTTATACGTACGTACAGATGTACTGGTCTTCAACTATTACTTTATAGAAAAAATTTTTAAATCCTTAATAGTGTAAACATTCCAGTTCCACTTAATCATGTTAAGGAAAATATGTGTTAAGTGAAGCAAAATGCAGATTATTTGAAATTATATACCCTAAATTCTGTTTAGTACACTGGACAGAAATATTAAAGACATTAATGTATTATATTATTAGCCAAATATGGCTTAGTTGACACAACTGAGTAAAAAGAAAGCTTGGAAAGAGTCGATGAGGATAGTAACTCATGTACTATCACTGCTACAACTTTCTGAACATACCTGTAGCTCATACTAATAAATTAAATAAATATGTTATCTATAACAATTTGTAAATTAGGCGTCCAAAGATCAAAATTTTAATTTCAAATTTAAACGTATTTCAATGCAACCTAAGTTAAAAAATATTTAGTAGGCGCTGTTGTATATGCAATACGAAAAATATGACGATTCAGAGTATATTTCACGGAACTAGGTTTTGCACAGTTTTCAAAGGTGCGTAACATAAATTTAGAAACTATGTTTCTGTCAGCCAGTAGAGAAATGCATTAAATTGCATATTGCAAATATTTCTCCCATAAAATTATTCTTTAATGAAATATTTACGATTGGAAATTAAAAAGCATACTCATAAGTATGTGTTTTTATCTTCACTGGATAAATATCTTCCTTCCACGAATTGATAGGTTATTTTTATACTCAAATACGTTAAGTACGAGTGCGAAGTATACACAGTTCTAAATATACGTGTACATGTAAAATATTTTCTTATTCCTTGGGTGTGACAATAATCAGTGAAGTAGTGTAATTTTAAACACATTTAGTAGTTAGCTGCATACTGTATTTTCACGTTTACTGACAAAAATTGTCAAGTAATTAGCTTTGAAAAATGTTTATGAATTCACATTTACGGATATGTGCATACATCAGTACCCCTTTTTATACGTAGGAAAAGCTTGCAGATCGTGAATAAACCTTCAGTAACACAGAACTTCGTTTGAACACATATACAACAATTTTATTTTGCCAGACAGCTCGTAAAATATTTTTGAGCACGAACTGTAATAAACGCAAGCGTGTGACCACATAATTAGAATACACTTAGAACAGTAAGTTAAAGCGCATTAACTACGTCTGAGAACACATAAACACACGCGAATATGAGCAAATAGAGAAATATATGACGTATATTGTCAATTTGTGATTACGTAAATTTTCCCAAACTATGTAACTTCAAAGTGCAAGGTAATCTAGTCCTTAGTAACTTGAAATATGTATTGTGTTGTATTTTGGTCATGCTGTGTTTACATTTTAATAATTGCATTCCGTTAAACACTTCTTGATCACACAAGCTATCTGAGAAATCATTTTTAAAAATTTCATTAAAATCAGCACAAACACAAGGTGGCTTGAATTTTAACATATATTACTTAAAATGTGTTAAACATTTTCAAAATAGTGACAGTTTGAACCAATTGAACCACACATGGTATCTAAAGAACAATTTTACTTCTTTGTTAACCAGCACACATGTAGAGTTTATTAAGTGAGTTGACTTAACATTGGCGAATTTTCTTCATTCAGAATTATTTTTTTCAGAATTAAAATAAAATCAGTACACAAATAGTAGTCTACTAGGCAAGTTTACTTGACTTTTACAAATTTTATGTTGTGATAGCATTTCTTCATCCCGTGAGATATCATCTAAAAGATCCAATTTTCACAAATTCGTCAAACTCAGTATAGAAATACTTCTTAGTAAGGTCACAAGAGTTACATGTTCTGTTCATGTAAAGTTTTTTGTGGTGGCTGGTTTAAAGATTTTGGCCCAACTTCATATCTCGAGAACAATTAGACAACATTTAAACATAAAGTTATATTTAATAGGTCATTATAGCTTATATTCATAAATGTTGAAAAGTATATTGTAGTATGTCCCCCATTTTGGATGATAGGATTGCATGAAATAAGTTTCTTCTATTGTTGTATCTCGGTTAATACTGGAAACAATTGTAAAAAAATATAAAATTTTAAAATAAATATTCTAGGCTTCGAATTATAGCAGAAAGTTTTCAATTTTGTAGCGTCAACATTCCGGAAGATGGGATAGCAATCATGCTCATGGATTCAAATTTTTGGTGCTAGTAAACAAATTTAAGTAAAATGTTTTATTTAAAAACTATGTCATTCCAATTTCCGGACTTTAATTTTGTTCAGTTTATTAATGAAGGTACCCCATTGTCGATATATTAGACTATTTCATGACACCGATCTATCTATCTATTGACAGAAGTAATTTTACTTCGAAGATAGTTTACCCCTGGCAGAAACACTAATCCAGTAGGTAAACGAATCGACAGAGTTAAAAAGTGTATTCAATGTTTACTGCAACTCTTTAATAGGAATGAAAAGAGTGGCAAACTAATTTGTGACAATAATGGCATAGATCGAAGAAATAATATCACAAATAGGCGAAATACATACTGTTTAATGCTAAGATTCTAAACAAAATAACAAATCAAACCACCATGCAATGGGATAAAGAAATATGCGACCGTTAAAACACCGGGTTAGAGATATGCGTACAGACTTCAAGACTAGCTGTGGGTCTTCTTAGTTCCTATCGTTCTAGAACGGACAAAAGTTTGCTTTGCTCTGTTATGTGGGTGTTCTCAGTTGTACAGACATTTAGACCAACAAACTAGTGTTTGTAATGTCGTGTCCTCTCATCAGGTCATCACAATAGCGTTTAACAAAGTCCACATGACCTCTGTAGTTGTCTACTCAAACTTATACGCTGGTAGTTGAGATAGATTCTACAGTGGCTAACGTACCGGGGTAGAGCATTACGAAAGATTATAACGTGGTGACGATTCTATCCAGCAATTCCTGAGTCTAGCAGTGTGGAAGTGTCCTCACCCTCGGGATATGTCCTGTCATGGACTGACAACTAGGAATGTAGTCTACCTTCTCTCCGCAGTCTCGTCTTCTGTGCACGTACCGTCCTGGATTGTCTCCTTATAGTAGGCAGGTTTCTACACCACTTGGCATGATCGTCGTCAGCAATACGTCCGGCCAGCTATCTGGGTCTGGGAACATTATTTTTGCTTCGTTTCCTCTTCGACGTTGTAATGTTGCCCCAAACAACTTCGTTTTCTTCCACATGGTAAAACTTCTGCCCACCGGCTAGGAGCGTGAAGAACAAACGTCATCAACTGGTGGTTTTACTATACATAGACAAATTTACGTGAAATGTTTAGTTTACGAATACCTGCAATAACACCGTTTTCGTAGCCCGCTTACAAATAAATCCACAGTTTCCTTGATCACCTTGTCGGAACTGATATAAAATTTACGTTTAATAACTAACCATACAAACGAAAGTGAAGTGAAGATGTTTGGTCAGCTCTATCTAGGTCATTAACGCAGGAGAGGGGCGAATGGTGTGAGTATATAGCAGTGCCTGGATGAAGGGGCGGGGAAACTCGCTGACCGCGGCATCGTCCGACACGATTCCCACATGCGAAAATCCGGGGACCGACCCGGACCGAATCCGGATCGCCTTGATGGAAGGCGAGTAGTTTATGACCTTCAGCCACTGCGAGTGAGCACTGTGATTTCTTCGATTTCGATAAATTCCTTAAACATTATTGCGCTGCTGTGTGAAGTTAATATCTCAGGTGAATTTTTATTTATTCATTTGGATTCACTTAATTCTCAGTCTTTGTAAATATTTAAGAAAAAACACAAGTGAATGATTTGTAATGTTCCATAAAGACTTCAAACTATGTATTTTATCATCACCAAAATTTTAAATTTATACTCTCTACAAACATGCATAGAAGGTGTAATAATTATATTCGACAACGACTAAAATATCTCATTATTAGCTATAGTTAAAAGTAGTTACGTATTGACAATCAGTTTGTTTGTTAGCACTTTAATGTAGGCTAGGATGACAGAGAAACATCGTATGTATTTGAAATATTCTGTATTAATTATATATGTATGTAACAGTCGTAATTCAATACATGCCATGAGTTAATGATTACAATCACTGTATTACGCATTGTTGTATATTGCTATAGTTGTGTGTATAAATGTGTCAAACTATTTGACAAACTGTCTAGAATATTGCAAAAATGTATGTTTTGTGTTATTCTGTAGGAATATTTTGTAGAAATCATATGTTTATTTATAAAAGAGTGAAAAATAATATGGAAGGTATGTTCCTTACATTAAAATAGCTATTCCATTATCAGAGATTGCCATAGATTTTGGAGAACAACTGTTCGTGCTGCAGTTTATGTGTCTTAACTTAAATTACTTGAACTGTCTTCTTATGTAATAAGAAGTTTCTTATATCAGACGTCTTCAATAAAGCGCACACAGCACATAAATTTAGCTGTCTTTTAAAATTACGTAAACATTTTACCAAACACACTATTTTTAGGAGTGACCTAACTAGATATGTTTATAAACGGTCACATATCATCTGTTATACAATACTATTGTTTGTAATGAAAATAATACGGTAGACAGTCAAAAAATATTTTTACAATAACTGTAATATCGAAGATAGAATGCTGCTGCACTTTGGGATACAATATGAGTTAATAATGAGTTTATTTATTTCTATTATCATATACAAAATATGCTTATACAAATACGTATTTCAAAAGTAATAATTGCCACGTTATAGTAATCGAACAACTTAGAAAGTATATTTGATTCAACTGTTAATAAAACACATTTAAAACTCGTCAAATTCTTTGTTTCCTGCTTGGATGAATTAAGATAGTAGCAGTGTTACATCGTGAATGTGTAACAAAATATCTTTATATTTAGCTGCAAACCAAAATTTTATTAATATAAGAAGATTACTGCTGTTAAGCTTCCATAAATAGTTTGCTGACAATATAAATGAAGCAAAGTGTTCATTCTCATAAAAAAGTTTTTTTTTTGCTGAATATAAATCATAATTTTCTAATTCAAGATGTACACTTAGCACACAGTGCATTTCACAGCGAAAACATTTTGCCTTTTGCGGGAAAAAGTGCCAATTCTAAAACATCTGTAATGATACTGTTAAATTGTAAGCAAATGTAAAACTATGACATGTAATACGGCAGGAAAAAAACCTTAACTGAGGTAATACAAGGTAAGTGGGCATATGGTCTGTAAGAATGCGAGGTCAATAGATACGGTAATCATTTAATGTAAACTTATGCCGTTTTACGTGTTTAAAGTCATGGTACCAATAGTATAGTCTATAATGTATGCAGAATTGCGCAGGCGAGACACACTTTTCTCGCTTCATTTTGTTGATGGACATGACTACTTGCACATGTGATGATGTTTCAACGTTTTTTTTTTTTTTTTTATAACAATTACTGGTGTAACTGTCCGGACAACCGTGATGTCAGAGCACATGTACAATTTAATCTAAGGGTGTTCAAGTGTTCAGAAACTACGTCATGTATTTTCAGCACATTTTATAGTTATGATGGCCTATATTTAACTACATACATCTGTGAAAAAATATGCAGAAATGAGGGTTAGAGTAAGTATATTTTCAGTTTTTCATAATTTTCAGTAAAATTATCCAAACTGCTTACTATTACTCTATTAATCTGCATCTTGCGTTGAATAATAAAATTACTAGTAAATGATATAGAAGTTTCATGGAATTTCAATAAGATAATTTCATATAGTTGTTTGTTAAAGTTTATAATGAGATTTAATTTAAAAATGCTATAAATTAAACACTGTTTATTGTGAAACTAAATATCCGAGTCCAGATAAATACATTCATGAATTTGTTATGTCTTCAAGAAATGCTTGAGCCAGTGTATATCATTGCGGTTCATTAATTGTATGACATTTACACTGCGCAATAGTTGATGTTTAAATGCTGCTAATTGTTTCGAAACCCACACATGGTTGTTTTTCCAATTTGCGTTGTATTATTATCACATTCTCTTCGATGTGAAGTCACTTAACCGTGCAAATGTCTTAAAACACAGAAAATAATTTTGGCCCTAGAACAGCCTTCCGAGATTATCATAGTTTCATTACATGTTTTAATTGTTGCTTGGGTAGAGACGGACCAGTCAGGTGGCCGCCACGGTCCCCAGACTTGACGATACGTCATTTATATATTCTGGGTTATTTAAAAATGTTGGTATACGAGACTCAAGCAAAATGGTTACTGAAGTTCTGAATAAAATGGACGTCGTGTGTGTCTATAGTCGCAAAAACCGACACATCTTTGACTGGGTCATACACTGGATGTTGCAAACTGAAATATGAGTGTAGATGATGGCGGCCCCCAAATCCAAATGCTATTTTCAAACACCAAAATTTATATTTTGTAGGACCGTAATTTTTACACGATGCTTCCAAATGTGGCACCCGGGGAGGAATATTATGTTCCTCATGCAGTTATCTTCCATGTTCGTATTTTTAATTGGACGTAGTTATACAAAGCGAACCAACACACAAAGAAATTTACTCTGATATACTAATTCCAGTAAGATGGAGAAGGTCCAAAGTCGGCCTAGTGAAAGAACAAACAATAACTCATAACATTTGCAGGATAAAACGCGCCCAGAAAAAATGGTTTATATACAATGTTTAGATACGCACATTATACTTTGACCTACATCGCAGTGCTGCAGTGAACAGTTCGTTGGTACATTTTGCATAACTACATCCAATTTCTTCTACCCAATGAACCAGTACTGCACATGCCATCTACTTCTTTGGTTGTTGCATCACGAGAGGCCCCATTAGTCACGAGCACATAAAGTCTAATTATCTGTAATAAGTACGTATTATTGTGCACAGTGCACATATCAAATTTGAAATTTGTGTTAAAAATATAAGGTTTAATTTTAAAATATGAAATCTGGCACACTGCATATATCTTTAGAACATTACTGTTATGGTTCATGTTTATTGTTTACATTTATTAATTAAAAAATCCTTATTTAAGGAAAGCAATTACTGTACTGCATTTTGATGTAATTTATAACTTGCTTCTGTTGGCTGCATAAGATTAATATGCCGAGTTTCCCTTAACATATTAAATATTGTGTCAAAGTTCTGGAAGTGCTTTTATGTATAATCATGCAAGATTTCACTCGTGTTTAAAATTGTTACACGTAAAACTGTAAATTCACAACAATAATTATTATTTCGACTGTTATGACATTGTACCAAAAAATTGGACCTGAATTGTGTTGTATTAGCGCCGTTTTCTACGTAATAAATAAAACACTTTGCACAGTACAGTCCCAATAAACACAAATACAGAAATTTTACGTACAATATACATCCATCATGGATGTAGAAGAGCTCAATTATACGTACATAGAACATTCAGACAAGGTTGATTTTATGCTCAAATGTCCCACTGAAATATGTTAATAAAACGTATAAATGATGTATACAGTAGACATTATTTGTATCTAACTAAAGGAAAATATATGTTTATAATACATATTCTGTACGTAAATCAAAATTAAAACGAACATCTCTAGAACGTACAAAATTAGTTTACTTTACGTCCATAGAATGTATAAATTTTGCCCATAATGATTACAAATGGATATATATTATACATACACGCGGACATTCAGGAACATAAAGTGTACGTTTTATATACATACCAGCTAGGTCAATATTACGCTTAAAAGTCCCACTGGAATATGTCAATAAAACGTGTAAATGATATATACAATGTACGTAACTAAACAGACTAAACGTTAAAAATACGTATTCAGTATGTATATCAAAAGTAAAATATACGTCTATAGAACGTATAAAAGAAGTTTACTATACAACAGTAATATGTATAAAATTAGTTCATATTGACT